>CM041782.1:70079729-70207694 GCA_023374045.1 Limonium bicolor | reverse complement strand
AAAACTAGACTGCAGAAAACAAGTTAGATTAACCTGGGATTTCCAACCAATTCATTCAACCCGGGATGACAAGGGGTGTGAAGTAATGCCTTATTCCGCAATACCTTTCAACACCACATACATGTTCATAAATATAAATTGCAATTTATATTTACATTTTTTTTGAAATGTGCAAATTGTATAGACAAAGCACATATTATTTATATAATTTTTTTTTTGAATTGCATTGTTTTTTCTGTACCCCAGACTTTCTCTCATCCTTGTAGCGGGTGTTGGGTCTTCTATCCCAGATCACGAGACTTAGGTAGATAGGTGTTAAAGCACCCCAAAGACTTAATAACCGGATAGACGAGGCCTGTTTTGGTTAGAAAAATTCATAAATAGCGGAGTACCTTGTCTTTATCCTTTCTTTCCTTGACTTTCCACATTTCCATAATCCCAAGCTAACTAAATTGATTTTTACAATCAGCAGATCTATCATTTTTCGAGTAAAATAAGTATTTTGAAGGAAAAATAATTTATACAAACTCCTTGAATAAAACTACCTTCCAGTTGTCACTTGACATAATTTCAGACACTTCTACAATTATTTTATCTCATTTTATCAATTTTTTAAAATTAAGCAGTTTAGAGTAGCAAAAAGTGAGTGTGGCATTATCGAACTACTGTCATAATTTCAGGGAAAGGCTCTCCTATTTTGCAGACGTTATAATCTGAGTGGTTTAAGTGGTGTAATTAAAATTGAAGAAAAGAAATTAAAACCCAAAATAAACGTCGGGCTGCAAACAAATCCCGTCGCAGTAGTATAGTGAAATGTAAGCGACCGGATATCGAACCACGGGACTAATATACATATTATAGTACCTAAGCGTGTCATAGGAGGGGGGATTAATTGACTTTTTTATAAATAAAAGGAAAGATAAAGTTAACTAATTAACAGATAAACTAAACGGGACTCTGGTTCAGATTAATATTATCTGCTCTTTCATGCTATTCCTACTGGTTTAATTATAATTGTCTGGCAAATTCCTTAAATTATCTTAAGGACTAAGTCATAGCCTCATAAGAACTCGTTTACCAGAAATGCTCGGTAATCAAGGTTCAAGCACTCTTATGTAAACGAACATTAAGTTCCAGGAAATATAATTGCATCTGAAAATACTAACCCATTAAATCATAATAGAGCTTTCTCCAGATTTACGGCTTAATCAACCTATCTATTTATCACCTGGTCTGATCAAAATAGACTTAGCAAGCAATTTAATAAACTCATGACATTTATTAAAAAGGCGAGAGATGAGCTTTAAGCGTACAAACTTCATTAAATTAAAACCAGTAAAACATTGCATAATTAATACAGAACATAATAATTATTCCCAAAGCATACATAAACTAGCCTAACATATTAAATAGATAGACAATGACAAGAGTAATAGAAATCATCTGTAATCACTCGGCTCACTCTGCTATTTTGTATACGTAGGCTAGAGGTAGATTGTGGAATGTAAAATAATAAAAATGGAGAAGGCGGAAGGAGAGAAATGAGATGGTGTATGAATTGGAACTCCAGAGGAACCACGGAAGGAGCCTCCGGAAGGACACCGAGTAAGAGGAATGAAGCTCGTATTTATAGAAGAAGAAGAACAGAGCAGCAGCTCATTAGCTCACTGATTGAGCTCGATGATTGCAGCTCCCCATTGATTGCAGCTCATTGATTGCGCAGGGGACAGGGCTGCAATGCGTGCGTGATTTCTGGTAGGCGCCGACTGTAAACGATAAGGCAGTCAAGTTGGAGAGCGAGTCGGCGAAGAAGATAACCGGTTGATTTCCTACACATTTACACGTGTCCGCCACTTATCTAGCGGTCTCCTCTATCTCAACCGCCCAATATGGGGCGTTTCCTCTGTCTTGTCCGCCTGTTTATCAAGCGGTCTCTCGCTTCCTTCTTGTCCGCCTCGGTTGCATTAGAGTTGTCCGCCTCTTAAGTGGCGGTCTTCTCTGTCTCAACCGCCTCGCGGTCTTGTCTCTTGTCCGCAGCTACGGGGCGGTCGCCTCTAAGCGTGCACACGCCCTTGTCGCGTGACTCTTCCATCTCCCTCTTTAATCCTTTATAATGTTTGTGTTTAATTGGTGTTTTCCTACATTTTAACACAATAATACATCAGTTAATATAACAACATAATATAGGAAAAACCCTAGATAAGTGCGAAACATTACTAAAAATGCTACAATTATAAGGTGATTAAACCCTAAAAAGTCTATATGTTTTGCACTTATCAAACTTCCTCACACTTGACTTTTGCTTGTCCTCAAGCAAATAAGGAATATAATTATCTCTAAGCCTTAATAATAAAACAAGATTAAATAAGTGTAGAAGGGAATTTAGACAAAGTGACAATTGAAAGAATAATTCTGCTCTTAGAAGTAGGTTTTAGCAAACAGTGAAAAGAACAATTTAATAAAAGCATAGAAAACTAGACTGCAGAAAACAAGTTAGATTAACCTGGGATTTCCAACCAATTCATTCACTAACCCGGGATGACAAGGGGTGTGAAGTAATGCCTTATTCCGCAATACCTTTCAACACCACGTACTCATGTTCATAAATATAAATTGCAATTTATATTACATTTTTTTAAATGTGCAAATTGTATAGACAAAGCACATATTATTTATATAATTTTTTTTTTGAATTGCATTTTTTCTGTACCCCAGACTTTTCTCTCTATCCTTGTAGCGGTGTTGGGTCTTCTATCCCAGATCACGAGACCTTAGGTAGATAGGTGTTAAAGCACCCCAAAGAACTTAATAACCGGATAGACGAGGCCTGTTTGGTTAGAAAAATTCATAAACAGCGGAGTACCTTGTCTTTATCCTTTTCTTCCTTGACTTTCCACATATTTCCATAATCCCAAGCTAAACTAAATTGATTTTTACAATCAGCAGATCTATCATTTTTCGAGTAAAAATAGAGTATTTGAAGGAAAATAATTTTATACAAACTCCTTGAAATAAAACTACCTTTCCAGTTGTCACTTGACATAATTTCAGACACTTCTACAATTATTTTATCTCATTTTTATCAATTTTTTTAAATTTAGGCAGTTTAGAGTAGCAAAAAGTGAGTGTGGCATTATCGAACTACTGTCATAATTTCAGGGAAAGGTCTCTCCTTCCTCACACTTAAGAGGAGCAATGTCCTCATTGTTCAGAATTAAAATCAAGTTAATGACCTTTCAAATTATGACAGACTCATAAAGGATTAAATGTATGTAGGTTGAACATTAATATAAATAAGGAAGAATTGAAACTCCCCTTGTATTGTAGATTGAGGAAGGTATCCTTCCTCACACTTAGAGCTTTGGCAGGGGTGAGACGTTCCTCACACTTGAGTTTGCGCAAGTGTTCAACCCAAGATATTGAAATTCCAAAGCAACTGAGGTTGCTTTCCATAGGTGAGTTCAGCTATATTTTCGACATAGAATTTGTTCTGAAAAGAAAATCATATATAGCCAGCAGAACTCCAATTGAACCAAAAGAAAATCATAAAATGAAAAACATAAATAAAAATTCATAAAATAAAAACATAAAGTAAACCACACTGTTACCTTCCTGAATATATCAAATGTTAGCACAAGGTTTAAACAGTAATAGTCTACAAAAAGTCAGAGAAATATAAAATGAAATAAAAATAACAATAAAATAAATAAATCACTGTGGTGGTGGTGGAGGCTGTGCAGGTCCCTGGCCTGTCTGAGCGAGAGACGCTCTAGGAGCTGAGCGGTCTGCGCATTCTGCTGCGCTGTCTGTGCATGCATCTCATCACTCCGGTCCAAGCGCTGTATCACCCTCTGCTCAAAGCTCTCAAACCTCTGATGGAAGGTCTGGAACTGAGCCTGTAGATCTGTCGAGTAAGGTACAGGAGCAGGGTCTGCATCATGTCAGTAGGCGGCACATAGGGCTCCTCTCCCTGTGCAGTGTCAGCGGACGGTGGGTCAGGATCAGCTGAGTGTGTAGCTCCTGTAGAGGGCCCCGCTGCTGATGATGCAGTGGAAGACCGAGCAGCGGCACTCCTAACCCAAGTACCGTCATCTGAGCGCATAAAGCCCCAGCTCCGCACAGTCAGCAGTGACACTGAGCGCTTCGCTGGACGGAGCTCTAAAGCTTCCCTGAACTCTGCTGAGAATGGGACAGAACCGATAATGTGGAGACTGAGGAAGAAGGGAAAAATGGGAGTGATCTTCTTCTTCTTCTTCGTCCTCATGTAGAAGACCACCTTATAGAGCTGGCTGAACATGACGTGGCTGAAGGAGATGCGCTGAGCGGGTGGAAATGGACCTAGGAAGTAGTCTAGTAAGGCACAATCCTCATCAGTAGCATCATGCGCCCCAGATGGGCGAATCTGATGACTGAGGATCTCCAGGAGAAGCCTCTGAGTCAGTGTGGGGAAGCTCACGAACGGGAGGACATCCTTCTCCTCCTCCCCTCTACGTCGGATCCTCCGACCTACAGCCTGAAGCCACCTGGACTTCGATCTCTGCAAGTACTCCTCTGTGAATCCTCGGATATCACCAGGTCCATCCGGGATGTGTAGGAGAGAAGTGAATGACGAGGGAGTGATCTCTACGGGGCGATGGCGTACATAAGAAGTAATGCTCATATCGCCCGCCCGGGCATTAGCATAAAACTCTCGAGCTAGGTCCGGAGCAAAGACTCCCTGCCCTAACCTTAGGACCTCTGAAAGTCCTAGCCTGGCAAATAGAGTATCCACCCCTGCAGCCTCTAGCACCGCAGGCTCAAATTTCCTCTCCACAATAAAGTCCTTGCCCTGATCGAACCAGGCACAAGCCTCTACTGAGACAAAGCCATCGTCCTGAAGACGAGGTGCAGAAGAAGATGATGCTCCAGGGCAGTCGCCACCACGTGTACGAGACATACTAATATATATTTAAAATTAAAGGCAAACAACATTAACAGCATAACAATAAAATATTAAATATCAAACAAAGTAATAACAACATGAGAATCAATAGAAATTAACAGCATAAAAATTAACAAACAAAAACAGCATAAAAATAAAATAGAGAATAACAACAAAAACGTTAATTAAGAGACATAGAAATTAATATTAAATAGAACATTAATATTTAACATAAACAACTCCGTAAATTGATAAAAATAGAAAACAAGATGAACAATTAATATGAAATGTAAACAGAATAATTATACAACATAAATTCTGTCGTAAATTCGACAGAACCTCCCCTAAAATTCTTCGTTTCTCCACAAAAATTCAGTCAGATTCAAGGTTTTTAGTACCGTCACCAATCAAATCTATAATTAATAACCTATAATCAAACATATATTCGTTTAATAATCAAGGCTAAATAAAACTGAAAAATGCTAGTTTCAACAATGAATTTTCGTAACTAATATTCTTCAATTTTAGAA
This sequence comes from Limonium bicolor, assembly GCA_023374045.1. Lineage (NCBI taxonomy): Eukaryota > Viridiplantae > Streptophyta > Magnoliopsida > Caryophyllales > Plumbaginaceae > Limonium > Limonium bicolor. The sequence continues at coordinate 70,202,243 of CM041782.1, read as the reverse complement.
TTCATCAAAAACACCCAAACTAGGTGTACTAAGTGAAGATTTAACCTTGTGTGTGTAGTTTATGATTAATATAGGACAAATTCGAGACAAATCTAGCAATTAGAATTCGAAATTTCGAATTTAAGGAATTAGGGATTTGAAACTTCAGTCCTTAATTTCTCCTAATGTAGTTCATCATTTACAGATTTGAAGCTATAGAAACGTAAAGAATTTAAAAACGAAGATTTCGGTACTAACCTTGTAAGATTTGATGAAGAATTGAACAAGTTGTGTTGAATTGAGGGGCAGGGCGATTCGCGCAAGGCCTTGTTCTTCTCTCGGGCTGGCTCGAGTTCGAACTGGAATTGGGGAAGAACGGAACTTGAGTGAAACGCTGAGTTTAACTATTTTTTTTTCTATATCAGTCGCGTCCGCGAGGCGGTCTCTTGTGTGGCGTCCGCATGGTAGGTGGCGGACAAGAGGGAGGCGTCCGCGAGTGGAGTCCGCCAGTTATTAGGCGGTAAGATGTGTGCCGTCCGCTTGCAAACGGGGCGGTTGTCCTCGCGGACAACCCCTGTTTCGTTTTTTTTTTTTATTTTAATGTAACAATAAAGAATAAGAAATAAACAGATTAAACATTAGTACACAAAAATTAATAATTAGTAGTTAGATTACATAAATTATAAGTTAGTGGTTAATTACATAAAATTAAATGTTAAGGACAATGGAAATAAAATGTTAGAGACAATGGAATATTAAATGTTAGTATACACAAAATTAAAATGTTAGAAGTTAAAATTAGATGTTAGAAGTTAGATGTCTGAATGTCAGATGTCCAAATGTCCAATTAATATTAACAAAATATAGTAGATAATTAATATTAACAACAAACAAAATATTATAGACAAAATATTAACAGAAATAAGAGAACAAAATATTTATAATTAAACAGGTGAATAATCCGGGGCTTAGGAACTAGAATAAATCTAGTCCCCGGCAACGGCGCCATTTTGCAGACGTTATAATCTGAGTGGTTTAAGTGGTGTAATTAAAATTGAAGAAAAGAAATTAAAACCCAAATAAACGTCGGGCTGCAAACAAATCCCGGTCGCAGTAGTATAGTGAAATGTAAGCGACCGGATATCGAACCACGGGACTAATATACATATTATAGTACCTAAGCGTGTCACAGGAGGGGGGATTAATTGACTTGTTTTTATAAATAAAAGGAAAGAAAGTTAACTAAATTAACAGATAAACTAAACGGGACTCTGGTTCAGATTAATATTATCTGCTCTTTCATGCTATTCCTACTGGTTTAATTATAATTGTCTGGCAAAATTCCTTAAATTATCTTAAGGACTAAGTCATAGCCTCATAAGAACTCGTTTACCAGAAATGCTCGGTCTAATCAAGGTTCAAGCACTCTTATGTAAACGAACATTAAGTTCCAGGAAATATAATTGCATCTGAAAATACTAACCCATTAAATCATAATAGAGCTTTCTCCAGATTTACGGCTTAATCAACCTATCTATTTATCACCTGGTCTGATCAAAATAGACTTAGCAAGCAATTTAATAAACTCATGACATTTATTAAAAAGGCGAGAGATGAGCTTTAAGCGTAACAAACTTCATTAAATTAAAACCAGTAAAAACATTGCATAATTAATACAAAACATAATAATTATTCCCAAAGCATACATAAACTAGCCTAACATATTAAATAGATAGACAGAGACAAGAGTAATAGAAATCATCCGTAATCACTCCGGCTCACTCTACTATTTTGTATACGTAGGCTAGAGGTAGATTTGGTGGAATGTAAAATAAATAAAATGGAGAAGGCGGAAGGAGAGAAATGAGATGGTGTATGAATTGGAACTCCAGAGGAACCACGGAAGGAGCCTCCGGAAGGACACCGAGTAAGAGGAATGAAGCTCGTATTTATAGAAGAAGAAGAACAGAGCAGCAGCTTAAAGACACCCACTTGTCCAATGAGCATGTCGAATCTATGGAATACATGTAATTCAGCTCATCATATACTGCTTATGCATGTTATCCACTATCATCAATATCTGCTCCTGCTCATCCATCTTGGTGGGCATGCTGGTGGCCTTTCTCCTCCACCGTTAGATGAAATTTGACATGGATTCACTTCCCATTTGACGGGTACTCGCGAGGTCGGACCTGGTGATCTCCAGATTCTTGGCATACTCAAAGAAGGTGAGAATATCCTCGCAAACCTCTTCGCAGTTCTTGGCTTTCTTATTCTAGGTCAAATACCAACGCTGAGGGATTTCGTCCAAATAACGGGCAAAAATTTTGGCCTTCTGTATGTCATTGAGTCTAAGGATCGACATCTCCCTGTCAAACATAGCCAATTGGATCTGAGGGTTGGAGGAACCCCGTAAAGAGCCAATGTTGGAAGCTTCAACTTTGGGGGGTGGGGGAGCTCGACATCAGGAAAAACCCCATAGAAAAGTAGTTAAAACCGACAGGCTTACCAACTTTTTCTATCTGCTCAATGTGTTTCAAAGCTCTCTAGAAATCCACGGCTAATTGATTTCCTAGAGCATCGTCCTTGAATTCTACCTGAGAATCATCACCTCCTACCGAGGTGTTGTCCATGCCATATAGCGGGATAGTAAACTTTTGAGTGGACCTCTCTTGTCTTGCTTAGAGGTGGTAGTTCGGGTCAATCTTTTCGGGTTTGGTTCGGGTTGAATTCAAATCGTTCAGTATTTGGTTCAGGTTGGATCGGGTCAGGTGAATTCGGTTTGTTCGGGTTGAGTTTGGTTTGTTGAAATTTCGGATCGGTTTGGGTGAATTTCGGTTTGGTTGACTTTCGGCTAGGGTGACTTCGGGTCGGGTAATTTTCGGTTCGGGTTAGCCTCTGGTTTATTCGGTTTTTATGGGTCATGGGTCTGATTCGGGTCAATTATTCGATTAAATTCGGTTGACATTACAGAATCAAGCAACACAATAATCATGATATGTAAAAATTTAGCTTCAATCAATCTCAACAAGTATGAATGTATATAAATGATTAATTTAAACTAATAATTATAATTTGCATCATGTTATGCTTTAGTAACCAACTTTTAACTTAACATAATTATTGATGTAGCTTTAGATTATTTAGTAGCTTCATTATTTTGAGATGAGTACAAATAAAGTTTTTTTTGTGGATAGTTATTAAATTTGTATCGAAGTGTAGTAACTTGGTTTTTCAATATATTAATAGTTAGCGAATGGAATTAGTTAATAAGTTTTGATGAGTTTTTTTTTTTTATAGTAGTTAAAAACTGTTAATGATGAAGAACTATTCAGAAGCGTGAGAATTTTGCTACATAGGTTAAAACCTTCAAGTATATTAAACATTTATGCATTTTGCTAATAAGGAAGAATTATTCATAATATTGGATAGAGGCTTGAAAAATTCAAATTAATAAAAACACCTTCAATATATGAATAGTTAATACAAGAATGATATGAATCACTGAAGAATTGGAGTCTAAATATAAAAATATGTTTGGTTCTTATGAATCTATCATTGATGAGTAACGCATTATCATCAATAATCATTAGTTGTGTGATTGCAGACGTTATAATCTGAGTGGTTTAAGTGGTGTAATTAAAATTGAAGAAAAGAAATTAAAACCCAAAATAAACGTCGGGCTGCAAAAATCCCGGTCGCAGTAGTATAGTGAAATGTAAGCGACCGGATATCGAACCACGGGACTAATATACATATTATAGTACCTAAGCGTGTCACAGGAGGGGGGATTAATTGACTTGTTTTTATAAATAAAAGGAAAGATAAAGTTAACTAAATTAACAGATAACTAAACGGGACTCTGGTTCAGATTAATATTATATGCTCTTTCATGCTATTCCTACTGGTTTAATTATAATTGTCTGGCAAAATTCCTTAAATTATCTTAAGGACTAAGTCATAGCCTCATAAGAACTCGTTTACCAGAAATGCTCGGTCTAATCAAGGTTCAAGCACTCTTATGTAAACGAACATTAAGTTCCAGGAAATATAATTGCATCTGAAAATACTAACCCATTAAATCATAATAGAGCTTTCTCCAGATTTACGGCTTAATCAACCTATCTATTTATCACCTGGTCTGATCAAAATAGACTTAGCAAGCAATTTAATAAACTCATGACATTTATTAAAAAGGCGAGAGATGAGCTTTAAGCGTAACAAACTTCATTAAATTAAAACCAGTAAAAACATTGCATAATTAATACAGAACATAATAATTATTCCCAAAGCATACATAAACTGGCCTAACATATTAAATAGATAGACAGAGACAAGAGTAATAGAAATCATCCGTAATCACTCCGGCTCACTCTGCTTTTTGTATACGTAGGCTAGAGGTAGATTTGGTGGAATGTAAAATAAATAAAATGGAGAAGGCGGAAGGAGAGAAATGAGATGGTGTATGAATTGGAACTCCAGAGGAACCACGGAAGGAGCCTCCGGAAGGACACCGAGTAAGAGGAATGAAGCTCGTATTTATAGAAGAAGAAGAACAGAGCAGCAGCTCATTAGCTCACTGATTGAGCTCGATGATTGCAGCTCCCCATTGATTGCAGCTCATTGATTGCGTAGGGGGACAGGGCTGCAATGCGTGCGTGATTTCTGGTAGGCGCCGACTGCTTAAACGATAAGGCAGTCAAGTTGGAGAGCGAGTCGGCGAAGAAGATAACCGGTTGATTTCCTACACATTTACACGTGTCCGCCACTTATCTAGCGGTCTCCTCTATCTCAACCGCCCAATATGGGGCGGTTTCCTCTGTCTTGTCCGCCTGTTTATCAAGCGGTCTCCTCTGCTTCCTTCTCTTGTCCGCCTCGCGGTTGCATTAGAGTTGTCCGCCTCTTAAGTGGCGGTCTTCTCTGTCTCAACCGCCTCGCGGTCTTCTGTCTCTTGTCCGCCAGCTACGGGGCGGTCGCCTCTAAGGCGTGCACACGCCCTTGTCGCGTGACTCTTCCATCTCCCTCTTTTAATCCTTTATAATGTTTGTGTTTAATTGGTGTTTTTCCTACATTTTAACACATATAATACATCAGTTAATATAACAACATAATTATAGGAAAACCCTAGATAAGTGCGAAACATTACTAAAAATGCTACAAATTATAAGGTGATTAAACCCTAATAAGTCTATATGTTTTGCACTTATCAGTGATTACTGAAGATGCATGATAATTAATTACTTTAAAATTTTATAATGCAATATTTGTGGTATATTTAAAATAATTGTCTTGTATATAAGTTTGTTAATACTTTTTTATACGTACGCCACTTATTACGTAATGATTAACAATTTTATTTTCATTGTCTCCTATAATTAATGTAATATATTCTTTCGGGTCACAATGGATATATTTATTCGGGTCACACTGAATTTGGTTCGGGTTCGGATCGGTTGATTTTCGGTTGGTTTCGGTTCGGGTCACTTCGGATTTTGGGTTATCGTCGGGTTATGGGTGACTTTGGTTCGGTTGATTTTGGTTCGGATGACTTCGGTTCGGATGGTTGTGGATTATGGTTTGTGGTTTGTTCTCGGTTTTACAATAATATGGTTCGGTTTGGTCCGGGTCTATTTATTTCGGATTTCGGGTCATTTTTCTAGTTATAGTTTTCGGTTGAGATTCGGATTCGGGTCGGATTGGTTCGGTTAGGTTTTTCGGGCTCGGGTTACTTTTTCCAGGTCTAGTCTTGCTGCTTCTACGGAGCCAACTTTTTCCCCTAGCTCGTCCGTTGTGGCCGCGTGCCTAGCTTCCATGGTAGTGGCTAGATGCTTCCGCACCAGGTTCACTATCTGGTTCTCTACCTTTGCCGGAGCTCTAATGGGCTTGGCTTGGGCTGCCATTTCAAATGTATCCAACTTTTCCTCGAGCCTAATGATCGTATCCATGTAGTTGTTCTCGATCACCTCAATAGCAGCCTTCTACTTAAGCTTGAAGGCCCTCATAATCTCTTCAAAGAAGCATGATTCCCGTTTCCCCCTTCTTCTTGTCAGAATTCTCGTCGGCAGCTGGGGCTATCCTCAATGGGATTGACTATCGGAGGATGAGGTGATTGCAACCGAGGTGGAGGTGAGTAGGCATTTAGTCGATCAGACGACCAGGCACTTCTATTCCAACATCTCTCTGGAATCTTTCCTAGCACCTATAAATGCCAGAAAAGAAGTTGGTCAGAATCCATTGGAATGTCCTAGATGTGAGGTTTTTTAGAATATCTTCGGGTCGGATTCGAGCATGTGAGATGTGTGGATCTTGAAAGATTTTTTTTTTTAGAAAAGTGAAAGTATTTGAGCCATAAGGTCTCAGATGTAAGACATTCGGGCTGAATGAATTGAAAGTATGCGTGGGTATTGGGCCTGAGGCTGGATGAATTAGTCTTGGATTAAAGTGGGCTTGTGGGCTAAATGATACAGACACATAAAAAGAAATCACACATGGGCTAAACAAATACTTGTTCCTCACTGAGCGATTATTTTGAACCAGGTATGGATCGCACTGTAGAAACACTGGGGCTTAGGCCCAGGTAGCCACAAAGGGAGCCCAAGTATTAAGGGGACACGTTTTTTATGACGTCCTCCTCTTTTACCCCACTTATTCACATCACCTAAATGGTGTGAGTTTTGACAAGGGCGCCTAATGCGGGCCCAGGTAAATCGGTTTGTGTGGACCATTGACGCTCTCATGTAATAAATAATTACGGGAAAATAAAATTGCACACGGAAGTAAATCAAAAGATTATAATAAAAGTTGTAATGAAATTGTCAAGTTAGCCCACTTGTATTAAAATTAAGATTAAGTCCCTAACAGAGTCGCCAGTCTGTGAGCCTCGAGTTTTTTGAAACCTTATCCTATGTTGATCGAGTTGATTAGAAGCTATTCAGGTTCTAGGTCCACATATAATCTAAGCCTAATAACTATGTTATAAAACTATAATTAATAAAAATAGGGCTAGCCGACTGGAACCTATTAAGAGTTGCTACCTAATTTTAACCTACAGTAAACTAGGAAAGGTAAGAGTTTGGGAGCTTGGTATATAACTTTTTTGGGTTCAAATTACTTTCACTACCGTTCTAAGTTATTTTTCCTCTACTTATGTCATTAACAGCTTATTATAAGGTTGGTTTTCCTAAAGTGTGCATGTTTATGTATTTTTGTAATTTTAACACTTTTTACTGAAATTTAATGTTAAAATTGAAAATACCTAAACTAGGGTTTCTGTAACGCCCCTATTTAACATAAATACAGCGGAAATAAAACTCTAAGGCGATTACAGTCCATCGGGTTCCAAACACCCGGCACCAAACCTCACCAATTACAATTTACAAAAGCTATGGTCTGAAGTCGAGAAAACTTAACATGAATAAATTAGATAAATTACAACAACTCTCCACAAATCCTAATACCAAACCCAGTCACTCATACTCTTTGTGGCTACCTGTAGAACAAATCGTACCTGCAAGATTAAACCAAGCAGCCCACCCCAAAAGGGGTGAGTCAGTTCCCTGGAATGGAACTGGTACTAATCTCCAAAACAGAACTTTAAAAATAACCTTTAAACAAGCAGTAACTTGGAATCAATATTTAAAACAAAACAGAGAAACAAGCACTTTAAAAATCACCAAGTCAAATACAACAAGTTAAAGATAGAGACAACAATAGAAAGGAAAGTTAGTAAACAAATTCACACCATGAGTTAGTGAGTGTCCAATGCCTTAGTTAAATTAAGTTCCAGTTAGGAGTAGAAAGATCAAGTAGTCACCGGGACTATGAATGATTGATAGATAACGAAGAATCCAAAAACCCAAGAGTAGAATAAACCCAATGCCAATTACGTCCTTTTAGGACAGGGGATATACACCCCTCTCTGTTAACTACGTCCACTAAGGACAGGGGATATACAACCCCTCTATGTTAACTACGTCCACCAAGGACAGGGGATATACAGCCCCTCTCTGTTGACTACGTCCACCAAGGATAGGGGATATACAGCCCCTCTCTGTTGCCGATGAAGACGCGCGCACGTCACCCAAACAAGACCCAGCTCATGGATGAAACGATATCCATAGTCAAAGAAGAATTACCAAGATTGACATTTCCAAAATTCCCACTAGACCATTAACTGCACCAGAGCGATACCAAAACACTCAGTCCTACAGAGTGCAGAGGCGTAAACCCCGGGCAGATAATATCCCATGAAACAACCAGATAGAAGGAACCAATAACCATGTATGTTGTTCATCCAAGGCTCAGTTAGTCATACAGGATGAGTTAGTCACACAAACCAATTTCCCTTAATAAAACCATTTAGGCTCAGTTAGCATTTTCCAAAACGCCCCTTAAGTCTGTTAACAAGCATATGAGTACGAGAAATCATAGCCGGTATGTGTAGAAGCAGTAATCCACCCTTGACTAAACTTGAAAGTGCAACACCCTAACAACCTATAATTAAGGTATTCCAAGTATTGATTAGTTATGGAACTTGTATAACTGAACACCTTTTGTTCTTACCGGGTTATAGTTTTAGGTTTACAATTATCCTCTCATAGCACCTGGGCTAGATCTAGTTAACTAAATCTTTTGTTAGGCCCATTTCAGTTGATTAGGAATGATTTAAGGTTTACCCTAAGTGGCCCAAACTCTCTTGGACTGTTTAAATGGGCTTTTGAAGTTCATAGACTTGGGCTAGTATTAGTCCAAGACCGTGCTACGTTTTTGCTATTTAAATTAAATTCCCTAAAAGGATTATGCGAGGTTTCGAACGTGCAACCTCGACTCAGTTCCAGGTTTATCCTGACCAACTACGCCATTGAATTTCTTGTCTAAAAGATACGTCTAATTTTATTTTGATTACTTACTCTTAGCCATGGGATTAGTTTAATTAAACTTTTAAGTTATCGTTGGCTAATTATTACAACATCGATTAAAAACCTAAAGTTTAGCACAAATATATATATATTCTTCTAATTAGGTTTCCCGCAGGGAATGTTAACATTATCTCTTAATATTTCTAATATATTTAAGTGCATATATTAGGATTTATCCCAAAACATTCTTTAAGAAATTTTATTAAATTTAATTACTTTTAATAACTCTTACACATCTAGTATTCACAAAGCATTTTATCTGCTTAGTTATTACCTATAGGATAAAGTATTCTATTTCTTTTAGTGATGCCTAATATGTATATATATTTATACTAGGATTTACTTAAAACATTATTTATGTAGTTATATTGTATTTAATTATCTCTATTAACTTTTACACATATTAACATCTGATATATGATTTAAAAATAAGGTATTTCCTCAAGCTTTAATTAGTATATTAACTTCCACATTATATAATAAATAAAAATGTAGACTAGTTTAATGCCTTGATTTATACAAGTTTCTATTTAACTACTCTCATATAAGTATATATATATATATATATATATATATATATATATATATATATATATGTAAACAATTTTTACTTCACTTAAAAGGTAATACCCATAATATTTATAAACATACTGGTATAAAATGTTAATTTAGGTTTTCTTATTTTCCCCAACCTGAAAAGCTTATTAACAAACCTTACTTTAATTTTTGTTACATTAAAAACCATATATTATAAGTTATTCTTATGAAAATTTCATAAACATAATTTTTAAACCCACTTACCCTTGTCCAAAAATTCCCAAATTTAATATATAATAACTATAACATTTTAGACATATTATAAAATTTTTATTTCATAAAAATATCTTTTTAAATTAGCCAAATAATTCTAGAAAATCCGCAACTTGCAAAAATCATAACTTACGTTTAAAAACTCCAAAACCATATTAATTTACATCAAAATAAACTAGATTTTATAAAGAATCTATGGTTAAAATTTCGTGCCAAAATACATTCGGGAAGGCATTTAAATAAATTCAACAAGTTAGGGTTTATTTCTGAAATCATAATAAAAACTTATACTTTTAATTTGAAACGATCTAATCTCAGCCGTCTGTTTCTTATAACTAAAATCGAACGGCTGCTGAAACCCGAGTTCTTCATCCGCCTCCCCAACTCGATTCGACTACTAAATTCACATTTTCTCTCAATCCACAGAACGAAATCGCGTGATTCTTCCTCCATTCATTTCAAAATTAAATTATGGTTCTAATGACACTGATTTCACCACTTATGATGCGGTATTCCGCAAAATCGAATCTGGGTTTGAAGAGGTTAGGGTTCATACCAGTTCGAATTCAATTTGGCTAAATTCTCTTAATTCAACGCGTAATAGATTAAATTGGAACATGGGTTAGGCCGGTAACATGATTACGAATGACAATAACGGAGCAATTTGATCGGAAACTCATCGGAATTGCAATAACGGAGGAATTCGAATTCGGAATTCTGGAAAGGTTTGAACTTTCGAGCAGTTCACGAGACCGACTTTGAGGATCTATAACTTGCAGTACAGATCGAGTTAGTCTATGTGTAATGGCTTAATCGAAAGAGTAAACTTACCTCTACATATTGATAACAAGAACTAACTCTAACTCGCAACACACAAGAAGAAATTAGAGTCGAAAGTTACGAGTTTATACCTTGCAGTTTTCTATGATTTCATGTGATGTTGAATCGGAAACTTTAGGCAACTATATCCTCCAAACGGTTACGAATCATACTTGGGTATAAACATGAAAATTGTAGAGGGATTAGAGATCTTCAAAACAAGCTAAAGAAATCAAATTTTGGTTGAGAGACGAAGAAGTTATGATCGATCGAAATTTACCTGAATTCGGTGAAAAACTGGAATTCTAGGTACAAGATTCGCAAGTGGTCAACTTTAGGTCGAATTTGCGGCTGATGTATAATGAATTAGGGTATGTGTGAGTAATGGTTGGAAAGAGGATTCAAAGGAGAAGAGAATGAAAAAGACGGCATTGAAAAATATTGAGAGATGAGTGAGATATAGCCGTCTAAAGTTAGGGCAAAATACTGAAATCTGTTACCGAAATTCAGAAGATAGAAATCGCCTAAGTCCTGGCGCGTGTGAGCTTGACACGTGGCAGTCATTAAAATTTTGGCTCTAAACTTTATCCTATCATAACTTTGGCTAGGATGATCCGTTTTTGACGTTCTTTTTATCGATCTTCATGGTTTTCCATAGCCTATTTATTGGTATAGGTTTCATGGGCTGGTTTGACCATTCTCAAAAAGTCAACCCTAGCAAGGCTTAATAAGCTTTAGGGTTTCTAGGATTTTATATTGACTTTTGTGCTTCAAATCATGCTTCCCAATATTTCTAAAATCTTTATAATATAATTGGAGTGTCTAGGAATTTTCCCAAGATTTATTGACTTATAAATGTTGTTGTTAAATTCATACTACTGTATAATAAATTGATTTAATTTTATATTATTTAGGGTTTAAAATAAGAAGTCCCCCAAATAATTTTTAATAATACTATATATTAGGTTGGTGTGTAATAATAATATTTAGGGTTTTTATAAAAAGAAATCCCCTAAATTAATGTAAATTAATTTAGGGGTATTTCAGTATATCCCCCTTAAAGAAACTTCGACTCGAAGTTTAGAATCAACTAACAGTTCCAATAAACATTCCCATTTGTAACTTCCATACCAAACCTTTAATTTCCATCCATTCCCATTTCCAATTTTCACACAAGATCCTCAGAATCAAACTGAACCAAGATATACCATAATATTTCATAGATAGAAATCACAAAACACATCACGTGTAGCTCAAGTACATACATACACCTCTCCTTCATCCCACTAATAAAGTAACCGGGCATAATCTAGATGAGGTAACGAAGGAGGAGTATGCACCAGTTCCCCCTAAAAAGAGCTAAGGTACGCCCTCGTACCTCTACTAACGAGAACTCATATAGACTAAATGTAGGGAACTATCATGTAAAAAGATGTGGGTACTTCACTCTCATGGAGTCTCCTCATATCTCAATGTAGGCTCTATTTCCAATCTCTCTGGCTGCAGTACGTGAGAAGGGTCAGGCATATACTTCTTCAGCTGAGATACATGAAACACGTCGTGTACCTTCCCCAACTCTGCTGGTAGATCCAATCTGTATGCAGCTGGGCCCACTCGCTCCGTAATCCTGTACGGGCCAACATACTTAGGGCTTAGCTTCCCCCTCATCCCAAATCTGAAGATGCCTCTCATCGGAGACACACGTAAGAAGTCCATGTCTCCCAACTGAAACTCGAGCTCTCTGGTGCGCTGATCCCCGTAAGATTTTTGTCTGGACTGCGCTGCCCTCATGTGCTGCTGAATAACTCTGACGTCATCCTGCAGTGTCTGAATATACTCGAGCCCAATCAAGACTGCCTCAGTAGGGTCACTCCATGATAAGGGAGTCCGGCACGGCCTGCCATATAGAGCCTGGAATGGTGCCATGCCGATAGACGCATGGTAAGAGTTATTGTAGGAGAACTCTACCAGGTGTAGCGCTCTACCCAACTCCCCTGATAGTCTAGAGCGACTGCTCGCAACATATCTTCCAATGTCTGAATAGTCCTCTCAGTCTGCCCATCAGTCTGCGGGTGAAAATCTGTGCTAAGTCGTAGCTGAGTCCCAAATGCCTCCTGCACCTGACGCCAAAATCTACTGAGGAAATGAGTGTCACGATCCGAGACGATCGTCTTTGGTACCCCATGGTACCGGATATGCTCTGTGGTGAACACCTCAGCTAGTTTGGGCACCTTCCATGTGTCCTTGATAGGTATGAACCTAGCTGTCTTGGTCAACCTATCGACTATAACCCATATTGCGTTCAATCAACCTCTAGCTGGAGGGAGACCGACCACAAAATCCATGCTGATGTCGTCAAACTTCCAGCACGGTACTGGTAGTGACTGAATCTGGCCTCCTAGTCGACGATGCTCAAACTTCACCTTCTGACAAGTGAGGCACCGAGAGATGAATCAGCTACATCCCTCTTCATCCCCGCTCCACCAGAATAATTGCTTCAAGTCCTTGTACATCTTGGTGGCTCCAGGGTGTACTGATAATGTCGAGGAATGAGCCTCTGAAAGAATCCTGATCTGAAGTTCTGTCGCGTCCTGAGGAACGTAGAGTCTGCCTCTGACTCGAAGGTGTCCCTCGCTGTCCAGCTCGTAGTCATACTTCAGACCATCAGCCAAACCGTCTGCTAACTTCTGCCTGACGCCCTGTAGATAAACGTCACTGTCCTGGGCTGCATACGCCTCCTCAGCTATCGTGGTTGTCTCTATCAAAGCGAGAAGTGAATAAGCTCTTCTGCTCAGAGCATCTGCCACAACATTTCCTTTCCCTTCTGTGTACTGGAGGTTGATGTCATAATCGGCCAGTAGCTCGACCCATCGTCGCTGTCTCAGGTTCAACTCCTTCTAGATCCAGATGTACTTCAGACTCTTATGGTCTGTCATAATTTGGACCGTGGCTCCATACAAGTAATGTCGCCAGATCTTCAAGGCGAAGACTATGGCGAGGAGCTCAAGGTCGTGTGTGGGGTAATTTTCTTCGTGCTTCTTCAGCTGTCTAGAGGCATACGCTACTACTCGGCCATGCTGCATCAGTACTCCACCAATCCCTCTGCCGGAAGCATCGCAATATACCTCGTACCCCTCGTCCCCCTCTGGAATTATCAATACTGGAGCTGTGGTCAAGGCGTCCTTCAGCGCCTAGAAGGAGACCTCACAAGCCTCTGTCCATACAAACGGGCTGTCCTTCTTCATCAGAGAGGTCAAGGGCTTGGCTAGCCTGGAGAAGTCCTTCACAAAGCGTCTATAGTAGCCAGCCAACCCAAGGAAACTCCTAACCTCTGTCACAGTGCGTGGTCTATGCCAGCTCTTCACTGCCTCAATCTTAGCTGGGTCTACTGAAACTCCCTCAGGGGAGATCACATGTCCAAGAAATGACACCTTGTCCAGCCAGAATTCACACTTGTTGAATTTGGCATACAATTGTTTCTCCCTCAGTGTCTCCAAGACTGTCCTCAAATGCTACTCATGTTCCTCTTTGCTCTTGGAGAAGATTAGAATGTCGTCTATGAATACGACTACCGACTTATCTAGCTGGGCTTGGAAGACTCTCTGCATCAAATCCATAAATCTCGCGGGTGCATTGGTCAGTCCAAACGGTATCACTGTGAACTCGTAGTGGCCGTATCTAGTTCGGAAGGCTGTCTTCTCTATATCTGACTCAGCTACAACTATCTGGTGATATCCGGAACGCAGATCAATCTTAGAGAACACCTTTGCTCCCCTCAGCTGGTCGAACAAGTCATCGATCCTGGGTAGTGGGTACTTGTTTTTGATCGTGACATTGTTCAGCTCTCTGTAGTCTATACACAGTCTCATGCTTCCGTCCTTCTTCTTGACGAACAGCATAGGAGCGCCCCAAGGTGAGACACTGGGTCTGATGAAACCCTTATCTAGTAGCTCCTACAACTGCTTCTTCAAATCGACCATCTCTGCAGGGCTCATCCGGTAGGGAGCCTTAGCAATCGGTCCCGTGCCAGGTACGAGGTCGATGTTGAATTCAACCTCTCTCAGCGGTGGTAGTCCAGGTAGCTCCTCTGGAAAAACATCGGGGGTACTCCGACACAATGGGAACGTCGCTCCTGAACTTCGGATCCGTCCTCAGATCCTGGGCATAACAGTAGTAGGCAGTCGCACCCTTGGACACTTCCTTCATCAGGGATAATGCCGATACAACCTTCACAGTCGGCTGCTTGGGCTGCATTCGGTATGATACTGTGACCCCTGTGGCTGACTTCAAGAGGAGACGATGCTCTGCACAGTGTAGTCTACCTCTGTACCGCTGCAGCGTGTCCATGCCCACAATTATGTCAAATCCCATGCCAGGGAAGACAATGACATCGAGAAGAAAGTCTGCTCCCTTGATGTGTATGCTCAGATTCTTGCACTGTTTACTGCATTTGATCAACTCTCTGGATGGTAACAAAATGGAGCAATCATGGATATCCTCTGTGGGGGCATTTATCTTAGTATGAAATGCTTGGGATATGAAGGAGTGGGAGGCTCCAGAATCAAACAGGACGGTTGCCTCCACTCCATTAATTTGGAATGTGCCTGCAATTATTGAGTGAAGTTTTAAGGTTTCTAGTTAACTCTTCCAAAGTAGTTGTTCGAGGTCAATTGGTATACCTGTGATGACCGTTCCATTGCTCTTTGCTTGAGCCTGGTCCAACACATTCAGCCTGATCTCTAAATTTCCAGCTCCTACACGAAGAAATAAATTCTTAGAATTTCCATTCTTATTGAAAGCTTTATGAGCAGTTTAATGATTACAAAGCTGAAATTGTAAAGTACATGACTAGATCTGTCTAAAGATCAGGTTTAATCGGCCAGGTTTTAGGTGAGTCTGGTTAATAATAGGTGTGGGGGCTGTGTTAGGCTTGATTCTCTTCACCCCATGGTAAATTAGTCTGGCTGCTCCTCCAAATATTAGCACATCACTTGACTTCAGGAGGATCTTGGTAGCAAGGTCCATCCTCTTCTGGTCACCGAATAGGAACTCTGCGTCATCTCCAAGTGATATGGAAACCACTGGAACTTCTTTGGTGATGGATTCTAGGGATTCACCCTTATCTTGATGCAACCCTAGCTTACCTTCTTTTCCATAAAAATTGATGATGCAGACATCTAAGGTTATGTCTGGAACGGGCTCGTCCTCCAATTCTTGTGCTGTCTTAACTGCAGCTCCAATGATGGTCTGCAACTCTTCCGGGATTGGTGGCACCTCCACCTCTTCATAACTCTTGGTGGTGTGGTTCCACTTCTTACCTAGGCACATGATCTTCACCTTCATGGTTGAACCGTTCTTGAAGGTAGGGGTGTAAAAGTTTCCTCCTTTCACACCTAACTCCCTGATCATGAGGATTAATGCATACTAGACTGCTGGGGTCAAAAACTCCCGTAATAGAATCATCCCGGGTCTCAACATCTCACACTTCTCAGGTGGGTGTGGTTTGGCTTCAAAGGGGATGGTGGGTGTGGAGATAGGTAATATAGGGAAGCAAATATCGAAAGCTGAATGAAAATAATGATTCTTATTAAGCAGTTTAGGATAAGGTTCACATCTGGCAATGAAAAGTGCACAATAAAAGACGGATTTATAGCTCATCCCTTTTACATTAAGAAGGAGAAAAGGAAAATAGCTAGTGAGATGTAAAGAAAGTAACATCTAAGCTTCCTCGCTAGGATAATAGTCCTCACCATGTGTACTCGGGTCATCCCTCGCTGCTTCAACACGGTCCACCAGGTTGAGGACCGGTGCTTTGCCTGGCCTCTGAGGGTAATTTTGTCCCGGCCTTTGTGATTGGTTTTGGGTAGGGCGGCTGGTAGAGGGTCCAGCACCTCCCGTGCCACCTCTACCTCCTCCTCTTCCTGTAGCATTGGTAGTTGGGCCTCTAGTCGCCGACCCGGTGCGTGGCTTGTTGTTCCTGGAATCCGGGTTCGCGAAGCATTCGAATCCCCGGTGTCCCATCCTACCGCAGTAGTTGCACTCCACCAGGTTTCCCTTACAGTCCTTGCCCGGGTGGTCTTTCTGGCACCACTTGCAGAAATACCTTCTCACCGGGTTGTCTCCTGTTTCAGTGCAAGGTTAGTGACGTGATAGCATAAATGTAACCATATTATAGATTCTAACTTTTCTCACCCCTGGGTGGTTCGTAGCGGAGAGGCTTAACGTGAGCATTAGAAGGGATGATGGCCTTCTCGTTCCCTCCCTTGAAAAATTTTCCCCTCCTTTCATGAGTCTGAGGGGGTCCTCTTCCATTTCTGAAATACCCCGTAATTAAAAATAGTGATTAATTAGGCTAATAAATAATTTAGAAGCTTAATTAAGTATAAATAATCATGAGGGAACAAATCCCGAAGAAAACGGATCCTTAAAATGGATTAAAAACACTAATGAACATTAAAGCGCGTTGTTCGAGGTAACCGGGAAAACGCGATTTTAAGCGGGTCAAATAGACTCGTAATAATTTTGGTCAACTAAATAGTCATTAATAAATATTAGTGAAGGTATTGGACCAATAAAATCAATAAAACGAGAAAATAGTAAAAACTGTCAAAAACGGGAAATTGTGGGGTGAGAGTGTAATTAAAATAAGTTAGTGTGTCCACTTTGAAAATAAAAATGTAAGTGAGTGTGTGTGTAGTATGGGCTGATTTACTAGCACTCTCACACCCCTCTCTTAATCCCCTTATTTGCAAAAGACAAAACCATTAAAAAGTCAAAAAAGTAAAACCTCTCTCCTCACTCACTCACAACTCACGTACTGCACCTCTCTTATTTTCCCTCTTCTTCCTCTCTGGTGCGACTATGGCGAATTGAAGAACCCTCATACAGAGCCACTTTCTCCTTCATTTTGAAACCTCAAACCACCACCAAATGCTACAAAAACCATACCGTTGAATTCGTATTGTCAAGGAGATCATTCTCCACCCTTCAAAAATCTAAAACCACTAACTTTATTTTTGAGGGTATTATCGGTTGAGAGCTTCAAGAGCACCATTCCAAGTTCTACAACCTTCTCCATGTTCTAAGGTAAGAAAAATACCAAAGCCTCACTCTTTTCCATTTTTCCTTGCAAAAAAACCAAACTCACGTGAACATCATTGTGTTTCCTCACCCAGCCGGTTGGTGTTCCTTCTTGAGAGCTGGAGCACTATCATTTGTTTACCCAAAAACAACATTAGAAACTCAAGGTAAGAGTTCCTAAGTGTTTAAATAAGTTCTCATAAGTTAGGGTTTGAAACCTACGTAGGAAAATATATTAGTTTGGTGTATAAGTGTGTGCCTTGTTACATGGTGTAGCTTGGTTTAAATAAAACAAGAAAACAAAGAAGGAAGAGGAGCTGTAAAGAAGAAGAAGGATATGAAGGAAAAGAATCAAGAAAAACCAAAGGTAAAGAGAAGCCTCTGTATAATTTTAATGTTTGTGTATGTGTAGGTATATTATTTTAGCAATGAACTAAACCACTTCAACCGTAGGAAAAGAATGGGTACATTAATGTGAATGGTAGTTGTAGTTTGGAGTTTTTGAAAACAAGAAAATAATATGATAAGTGTAAATGTTGAGTGTGCAAGAGGTATTAGAAATATATGTGAGAATATTGTATATGTCGAACAGGTTGTGAAAACATTGAGTGTGCAAAATTATGTGGTGAGAAGACTTAGAAATGTAGGGAACCTCTGTCAAAATATGTTTAGAAACGTAGAGTCTTGGTTGATGTTAGAAAATAAAGAAACAGAAGAGAATTGCAGTGAAGAAAAAATGAGATTGTTTACCTTGGTTGTAACAGGAAAAGAAATGTAATTGAGTGGAGTTGTAAATGGTAAAACGTGAGTGTCAAACTAAGTTAGGATAGTTTGAGAGTAATTGAGTTAGTGGGAAGAAGAATAGGAAGGTCTGTAGCATTATTTGAAGAAGTAGAAATGTAACAGAGGAAGAAAAAAAAATTATAGTAAGAGTGTTAATGTAACAGATTTTTGTAGTGTCATTTTAGGCTAGTTTAAAATGCTTAAACAAAGTTAAAACATGCTAGATTATATGTAGAAATATTAGGGAAGAGATTGGTAGAAGTTTGGAATTTAAACAAGTTGAAAAACTTATACAAATCAAAATACTGTAACTAGTCCGGGTTTGCAAACCAGCACACAAACCCGGACTAGCCTTAAAACACGACAGAAAGTTTATACAAGGGATGGTCCGGGTTTACAAACCAGGACACTAACCCGGACCACCCCAAAAATACACCCGTAAGTTACTAAAACAAATTGTCCGGGTTTGCAAAGTAGCACACAAACCCGGACGATGTCAAAAACATACCCGTTGCAATTTCAGACATATGGTCCGGGTTTGTATATAGGGATGTAAACCCGGACCATGCTCAAATCTTACCCGAGAGTTCTAAAACCTTGTGGTCCGGGTTTGTAAAGTAGGACACAAACCCGGACCAGTCCCAAATCTCACCCGAGAGTTTTTCCAAGTGGGGGTCCGGGTTTGTAAACTCGGACAGTAACCCGGACCACCCCAAAATTTGTACAGAAACTATTTTAAAGCTTAGGTAAGGATGGGTAATGATGGGTAATGATATTATAAGATGATTAAGACATAATTAATGATGTTTAAAGGTCATTAAGGCCATAAACAAGTTTAGAAAATAATTTTAAGTAAGTAACATAAGTATATGTATTTGAACAATAATGAAATAGTAAGTATAGACCAAGGAATGTTAGTAAAGTAGTTAGTAAGGTTAAGTAAGGGTAATTAACCACCCAATTGTATGTATATGTTAGGACTTGGATTGTGACACCGGAAGGACGTTTGGAAACACGTACGACGGTGAACGGTATGGATTCCTCATGCCCCGTATGCTATCTTGGTTACTCTGATTTGTGTGTTGTGTGCTAATTGACCACCAAATAAGATAAATGCACGAATCGGAGTTACTATGCATACTTGTGAATATGTAGTGCTGCATGTTGTGAATATTTTCTTAAATCTCAGTTTGTATAATTCATGAAATGTATGGATGATAATGAATGTGTGTATGTATGTTGTATTGCATCGTGACCGATTATTTGTGTGAATGGACTTCTAACTTATTCCTAACAAGCTAACCATCCTAACTTAAATTGGTAATTAAATTGGAATGAGTAGAAGTCCGATATAGTTTCGGCCACGCGTGAGGATGCGGAGTCACGAGAGGTTGGCTCCAATTCCTGACTCTTAAACTGGTCCGCGGCCCAAATCCCTTGAGTGGGTAGCATCCCGGATTGGTGAGTCAAGTAAATCCCGGAGGTGGGACGGCGTAGTCCCCAGGGCCGGAGGTCCCGACGACTTAACTTGAGTATGAGTAAGTAAGTAAGAATGAGTAAGTAAAGTGAATGTAAGTAAGTAAGTGTAAGTAAGAATAAGTAAGTAATGAGTAAAAGAGTAAAAGCATTCCGATTAACCCGGGTGCATAATTTGGCTAACCTTGTGAAGGTAAGTAAGATGCGTGTTATTGTATTGTTGCCTTGGAATGTGTAATGTATTGAGCATGATTGAATGATGTATGTAAAGCATGTATGTATGTAATTAATGAACAGCATGTTTAGTGGACGTCAAATAGTCGGCGTGCCCTAGCTAGCACGCGGTATATGCGGAGTTTATACGCAGCGTTTGCTGAGCCCCTTGGGGCACCATTTTTACTACACGCAGGTACCCGCGAAGGATGAAGATGTGAAGACTTAGTTCTAGTTCTTTTGTCTTCTTTTTTTTTGGAATGTAAACATTGAATGATGATTGGTGTACTGAGTAGTACATGGCTGTAGTTTTTGATTAGCCGGTGTACCATGGGGTACACCTTTTTGGATATAGAAAGGGATAGTGAATTGGTATAGATGAGTAGCCGGTAGAACTCATTCTTTTGGGAAGTTTGAATTGGATTATTGAATACCTTAAATACTCGGTGATCCATTGATTTAGTAATCGGTACTAGTATTTTGGTAAGTAATATAGTAGCTCGGTATATTATGTTCATCAGACCGTGACTGTAAGGAGTAATAGCCTTGCTAGCCGTATGGGCGGTTAGCGGCGTTGTATCACCCGCCGTAGTAGGTAGTATTTCCGCTGCAAGTAACTCTGAATTATGAGATGATTGGACGGTAAGCATAGGATAAGCGGTAGGGGTGTTACAATTTCCTCCTCCATTGTCATTCCTCCTCTTGCCTAGCACAGAATCCTGATAGGCAATGGTGGTCTCGCAATCGTTCGCATCATCAGCTAGTTCCTGTCGTTACAAGATGTATTAGTGGGGAAATCTTTGTGCACCAGAAATTCTAACTCATATTCCATACCTGTAGGGTCATCCCTCTGGTGGAACCGATCATAGTCATGATCTTGAAGTTCAAGCCGGTTATGGAATTTGTCCACCAGATATCTTGGGGCGTAAGCTCCCTCTCCAATGATAGCAATAACTCCATAATTTATTGTAGTACTCAGCAACAGAGGAATTCCCTTGCTTCAGCTGCTCGAACTCACTCCTATCCTCTTATGTAGATAGGATGGATGAATTTAGCTCTCAGGGCCACTAGAAATGCCTGAAAGTCAAAGTTCGCCTGGGCCGTCAGCTCGGCTCTAGCAGTCTGCCACCATCGATGTGCGGGTCCCTGAAGAAAGTAGGCCGCTATGTCCACCTGACGATTCACTGGAACATCAGAGAGGTGAAGGCCTTCTGCATCTCGTCTATGTTTTCTCTAAAGTCTTCGGTTCTGGTTAGCCTTCATAGATTGGAGGACGAAGGTCGTTACCGCCTTCAGCCAGTTGAACTCTCGGGGACCATTAGGTGGTGGCGGTGGCTGTGGGATCTGAACCTGCTGCTGAGCTAATGCAGCTGTCACAATCTACGTTATGACCTCCGGGGTGACAGCGTCGGGTCCATAGCCTCCTGAGGGACCAGCTCCTCCTCTTCGAGACATCTAGCTGGTATGACGGTTTTTGTTACTGTAACACCCCTACTACGCATATCATTACTTGAAATCGCAGCGGAATTTAAACAACTAACTATAACTAAACGATTGGTGCTACAACCCGTCAACCACCCACGTGGTTAACAAGGCTGAATAAATACCAATGTATCGGTCTGATGATCAGACTCCCGAGCATAGAACTAATAACCACATATACATAAACATAATACCGAGTATTTACTTACATCCTTCACTGTATACTATCACTGTAAACTGTTCACAACCAAATATATAACGCCACGGGAGCACAGGCGCATCCCGGGCCCAACATCCACAAGTAATCAAAAGTAAACCTGATCCTAGATTCTAAAGCCATTCCGCTTCTTCGATCCTCATCCTGCAGTAAAAGAAATATGGAGCCCCCGAGGGGGTCGCAACCCTTGGCTGGTATGGTTAACGCGCAGCCCATCGGCTACCGGATACCGCAACTAATTGTCATGGTGACATGGCATTCATTTTAAAACACACGACACATGCATTATCATAACAGGTATTGTACACAACATCACACATAACACACAAGAACAATTCCATTTAGGAAGTGAACCAATACAATTAGTTCCCATGGAGAGCCTAGAGAATGTTGCCATGCTCATGCTAAGCTCGTTACATAACTCGTTACCGTCCTGTTAGATTGAACGGATAACTTACACAAGGTGCCTCAGGATATAGTGATCCAAGCACACCGAAACAACACATAGTATGCCCCTGTGGCCCGACGTGAGTCAGTAAATAGCCTTGGTTAAGCTAAAGGGAAGGTTGGAAACCAAATTGGAAAACAACCATAACATACAAAGAGAATCGAACCGGTTATGACATCGACTCCCATACTCACACGCGTGGCCGGAACAGACCGGACTCCTCACTTCCCCCGTTAGCACTTGTTAGTAGTACAACATTGAACTCAGTAAACAATTCACAAACAATTGGTTAGTCTTGTTAGACATACACAAGGGAAGAGAGAGTCATACTTAACAATACAATAATATTTAACAATTGTAAACTCATTACATGACTTAAGTCTTACAAGGTCAGAAACACACAGAAAAACAAACAACACACAAGCCGGTGTAAACCGGTAGGCAACAGACTGCAAGAAAACCATACCTCGGTCCTTGCTTCGATTTGTTTCCACCGTAGGTCACTCCTATACATGATTAATAACGTCGGTTAATTAATTTATTTAACCTCAAATTTACTAAATGTTTAACATGATTATATGACATGTTTTAATGTCTTAACTTATACTGATTACCTACATTATACCCCTAGGTTTATTACTTAAGCCATTCTTGTTGTTTTTTTTTTTACAAGTTTAGGTCCGACCGACCTACCGACCGACCTTACCACAAGGTCCATTTTTTCAGTGACTTCTGGGTTTGAAAATTTACACTACGACCGACCACACAAACTCGGTCCCATGGTCGGTCCATTCCAGAACATATTACCGCCAGAAAATTCTACTCCGACCGACCTTGTATGTTCGGTCCCATGTTCGGTCATTCCCAAGAGTTTCTTCCCTTTGAAAATTCAGGCCCGACCGAACTTGTAAGTCCGGTCCCAAGTTCGGTCTATTCCAGAGACTCAATCCGTACTAAAAATCCATGCCTGACCGACCTTGCAAGTCCGGTCCCCAAGGTCGGTCCATTCCAGAAACCAATTCTCGCAAGGTAAACTGGGCTCGACCAACCTTGGCAAGTTCGGTCGGAAGGTCGGTCTGCTCCAGACCCTTATTTTCCATTGCCCATTTGACTCCAAACTTCTCCTAAGGCCTCCTAATGTTTTCTAACATCATTTGGTACACTTATATCCTCATACAAAATCCATGAAACTCATTATCTATCACCTTAAACACTTACTCATTTCATACCGAAATTCCTAACACTTATGTTATTTCCTCCTTAGTTTCCAAGTGGTGTTTCATACCTATGATAACCACTATGCCAATAATGTTTCCTCACCACTACAACATCATCTCCCAAGCATTCTTTTTCTTTCTAAGCAACTCCTTGAACATCTTACAAGTTTATAACTCCCATGCAACAAATCACTTCATCCCTTTTTCACCAACAATGCACAAGTCCTAAATACAATCTCACCATGATCTCGAAATGTCCCAAACATTCTCTTGCATTCTAAATCCTCTAAAACATTGCCTAAGCCCTTTTTACATCTTTAAACAACTCAATGCATGTTTCTTCCACTAGTTGATCACCTTTCATACTAAACATTTCCTAGCTTACCAAACTCACTCTAAACCCTTAGAACTTCTTGTTTCTTACCTAAATTTTGACATAGGTTCTCCTAGAACATTACTAAACCAAAACACATTGTTTTCTCCATTAAACACACAAGAACACCTAAATTCACCAAGAACACTCTCACACAAAGTTTCACCCAAGTTACACTACATTACAATATAGTGCATAATTTAAATTGCATGGCACTTAGGCCCTTAAATAACATGGCTCTTAGGCCCTTAAGATGCATAAATCTTAAACACTGAATTTCCACAATATATTTGCCTTTGACCTGCAAATACACTCAACAATACATATGCCTTTTACTAAGCCCTTAAGAGCATTCTTCTAAGTCATTCACCATTGGCTCCTTAGATCATTTTTAACAAGCAACATGCTCTCATTTCTCCAAAGACTTTAAACCACATTAGGTTAGTATATTTACCTCTTTTTCCTCACAAACTTCTTTCTTGTTTCCTGGACTAAATTGGCAAGGCTTTTAGTAGCTTGTCAACTTCTAAACATTATACAAATGATATAATGAGTATACAAGCTTTAAGCTTCATCTCATTGTAAACCCAAGTTACATATATTGTTTTAAAGCATTAAGGTAGTTGTTTTACCTTGGTATTTGAAGAGAGTTTGAATATCTATCAAGAGAGGACTCCACCTAGTCCTTGAAAGGTTGGAATGAAGCTAGAACAAGCAATATAATGAGCACCATCAATGGTGATTTTTGGTCAAGATAAAAACATGGAAGAAATCATTTTTCTTTGAGATTCCTTACCTAGAAGCAAAGGAGATCAATAATATGTAGAAATATAAGCTCAAGCTCCTTCATGGTGGAACTCCATGGCACCAAAATGGTGGTCTTGAAGTTTTGAGAAGATAGGAATGAAGAGCTTGATGAGAGGAAGAGAATGGTGGTGTTTGTTTTTGATTTGGTTAAGTGAGCTAGGAGATAATGACAATGGAAGTTGGTGTTGATGGTGGTGCTGTAGCAAAACCGTGAGAGAGCAAGAAGATGAAGTTGGAGACGGTGGGAAATGAAGAGAATGAGAGAATGAAGATAAGTGAGTTTGTTTGATATTTAAGTAAAGTAAATAGTGATTTACTTTCTCTATTTTTCTATCTTATCAAATTAACAAGGGGATGAGTCATCCCATAAGAAAACCGGCCCCTTTATTACATAAGGGGTATTTTAGTCTTTATTTGTCAATTTAATTACTTATAATAATATGTTACAAACTAGCTTATTAAAGTTACTATTCATAAAAACAAGGCACATAGATGTGAAATTTTTGATTTCCCATTGATATAGACTTCCAAATGTGATACTATATAGTACACATGTTAATTAAAGAGTAATGATGGACATTTAGCCATTCAAAACTCATTTACAAGACAATTTTTCAAAAATGTGCTTTAAGACTCCTTAAAGCACATTTTGTGTTTTAACTTGTTTTCAAGCTTGGTTTTCTTTGCTAATTGGTTTAATATGTTCATTAGTATATAAATAAGGTCTTGGTAAGTTCATTAGGTCTTAACCAAGCTTATCCCAAGCTTAGAGCACGTTTTGGCTCTTATTGACCTTAAAGCACATTTTGTGTTTTCTATGGTTTAATTTGCTTACTAATGCTTCTAAGACTTTTTTTAGTCTTAATATACCATATTTAAATGTTTAAACAACATACTAAGGTTTGGGGTATTTCAGTTACTCATAAGGCGTGTTGTAGAGTCTAAATATCTATGTAGTAATATATGAAATATTTATGACGTCCTAAGGACGGTTCGTAAGTACGTGAAGTAAAGCGTAAGTAGTAAAGTAAGTTTGGGGGTAAGGGTCACGCGCCTTTCTGGAATTCTCACTTCCCAATTCTACCCCAGTTCCCCAGTTGTAAGTTCACCTATAATCTAAATATTTCACTCGGCTTGTTCTCTCGGGTTCAGAGCGTAACTACGCTCTGATACCGCTATCTGTAACACCCATATTTACCATAAATACAGTGGAAATAAAACTCTAAGGCGATTACAGTCCATCGAGTTCCAAACACCCGGCACCAAACCTCACCAATTACAACTTACAATTTACAAAAGCTACGGTCTGAACTCGAGAAAACTTAACATGAATAAAATATAGATAAATTACAACAACTCTCCACAAATCCTAATACCAAACCCAGTCACTCATACTCTTCGTGGCTACCTGTAGAACAATTCGTACCTGCAAGATTAAACCAAGCAGCACACCCCAAAAGGGGTGAGTCAGTTCCCTGGAATGGAACTGGTACTAATCTCCAAAACAGAACTTTAAAAATAACCTTTAAACAAGCAGTAACTTGGAATCAATATTTAAAACAAAACAGAGAAACAAGCACTTTAAAATGTGATACTATATAGTACACATGTTAATTAAAGAGTAATGATGGACATTTAGCCATTCAAAACTCATTTACAAGATAATTTTTCAAAAATGTGCTTTAAGACTCCTTAAAGCACATTTTGTGTTTTAACTTGTTTTCAAGCTTGGTTTTCTTTGCTAATTGGTTTAATATGTTCATTAGTATATAAATAAGGTCTTGGTAAGTTCATTAGGTCTTAACCAAGCTTATCCCAAGCTTAGAGCACGTTTTGGCTCTTATTGACCTTAAAGCACATTTTGTGTTTTCTATGGTTTAATTTGCTTACTAATGCTTCTAAGACTCTTTTTAGTCTTAATATACCATATTTAAATGTTTAAACAACATGCTAAGGTTTGGGGTATTTCAATCTACCCCCTTAAAAGAACTTTGTCCCCAAAGTTCACACTTCCACATATCCTAAATATTAGAACACGGGAACACATATCAACAACACTTCCATAACAACATTAACAACATCTTTACATAACATCGGACACAAGGTCCAAACAACAAAATCACAACATCATTCAGACTCAGCGGTGTGTAACATAACAGGGTAACAACATAACAACACAACACAGACATTGTGTCCAAATACATGTCGTACACACATAACCGAAACGGCTCTACCCCCCCCCCCCCTTAAATAGGGGTACGCCCCGTACCCTATACATACAAACGCTAAGAAGTAAACAATGACGGGTACTTCGCCCTCATCTTATCTTCCGGCTCCCAAGTGGCCTCCTCAACGTCCTGGTTAGACCAGAGAACCTTCACCAGTCTCACAGACTTATGGCGAGTGTCTCGAGTCTTAGTATCCAGAATGCGTACCGGAGTCTCCACTGATCGCATGGTCGGCTCTAAGGTTAGCCTTTCAGGCTGAAGTACATGAGACGGATGAGACATATATTTCTTCAACTGGGACACATGAAATACATCATGTACCTTGCCCAGCTCGGCGGGTAAATCAAGTCTGTAAGCTACCGGGCCGATCCGCTCCGTCACAACATATGTCCCCACATATTTCGGGCTCAACTTGCCTTTCTGGCCAAAACGAAACACTCCCTTCATGGGGGATACTCTCAAGAATACCTGATCGCCCACGGCGAACTCCAGGTCACGTCTGCGCACATCTGCGTACGACTTCTGTTTATCCTGAGCTGCCTTCATGTTAGCCCGGATCTGGCGAACTTCTGCCTGAACTTGTTCCAGATACTCTGGTCCTATAATGACCGTCTCACTCGACTCATCCCAGCATAATGGCGTGCGGCATGGTCTACCGTATAATGCCTGGAAGGGAGACATCTTGATCGAAGCATGGTAACTGTTGTTGTAGCTAAACTCGATCAGATGTAACTTGTCAATCCAGCTGGTCTGAAAGTCAAGTGCACATGCACATAACATATCCTCAAGTGTCTGGATGGTGCGCTCACTCTGACCATCTGTCTGTGGGTGAAACGTTGTACTCAGTTTAAGTTCGGTACCCAGTGCTTCTCGTGTGGATTTCCAATACCTCGATAAGAATCTGGTATCCCTGTCAGATACAATTGTTTTCGGTACCCCATGGTGCCGAACAATCTCTCTATCAAAGAGCTCTGCTAGTTTTGCCACTTTCCAGGTGTCCTTCATCGGTATGAATCGAGCCACCTTGGTCAGTCGGTCAACAACCCAAATCATATTCAGACCTCCCCTTGTAGGCGGGAGCCCTACTACGAAGTCCATAGAAATGTCATGGAACTTCCACTCAGGCACTGGCATTGGCTGTACCATACCACCAGGCCATCGGTGCTCAAACTTGACCTTCTGACAAGTGAGACACCTCAACACATAGTCATTTACATCCTTTTTCATTCCAGTCCACCAAAAATATCTTTTCATACCCTTATACATCTTTGAAGCTCCGGGGTGAATCAAAGTAGTAGAACAATGGGATTCACTCAATATGCACTCCTTCAACTCAGCGCTACTCCTCGGTATACATCGGCCATTAAGCCTAATCAGGTCATCATCGTGGAGTCTGAAGTCGTACTTCTGACCCTCGAATGTGCCATCAATAAGCTTCTGTCTAATCTCCATCATATACTGATCCGTCATCTGAGCACTCCGCACCTCTTCAACCAAGCTAGAATGAGAGACTAGCGAATGGAGAGAGTGTGCTCGGCGACTCAGTGCGTCAGCTACCACATTTGCCTTACCCTCTTTGTACTGTAAATTGATGTCGTAGTCATTTAGAAATTCAACCCACCTTCTTTGTCTCATGTTCAACTCCTTCTGAGTGAACAAGTATTTTAAACTCTTGTGGTCGGAAAAAATCGTCACACTTACCCCATACAAATGATGTCGCCATATCTTCAGTGCGAAGACAATGGCACCCAATTCTAAGTCGTGGGTAGGGTAGTTCTCTTCATGCTTCTTCAGCTGTCGGGAGGCGTAAGCTACGACCTTCCCGTGTTGCATCAACACAAACCCATACCTCTGCCTGATGCGTCGCAATAGACCTCAAAACCATCTGGACCGTCTGGTAAAGTCAGGACTGGTGCAGATGTCAGAGCATCCTTGAGACTCTGGAAAGAACTCTCACAGTCGACTGTCCACTCGAATGGTGCATCCTTTTTCATCAAGGAAGTCATCGGCTTCGAGACACTGGAGAAGTCCTTCACAAACCTCCTATAATAACCGCCAGACCGAGGAAGCTCCTGATGTCGGTAACTGTCTTCGGCCTAGGCCAGGTGCGCACTGCATCAATCTTTTGCCGGATCAACAGCGATCCCGGCTTCAGAAATCACATGCCAAGAAAAGATACTTGGTTCAACCAAAACTCACACTTTGAAAATTTAGCATACAACTGATTCTTCCTCAATGTTTACAACACACTTCTCAGGTGGCTTTCGTGCTCACCTCTCGATTTCGAGTACACAAGTATATCGTCGATGAAGACTACCACTGACTTGTCCAACTGATCTTGGACAAGCGGTTCATTAAGTCCATGAACTTGGCTGGTGCATTGGATAAACCAAACGGCATAACCGTAAACTCATAATGTCCATACCTTGTTCTGAATGCTGTCTTTTCAATATCACTGTCACGGATGGCAATCTGATGGTATCCGGATCGTAGATCTATCTTGGAGAATACTGATGCCCCTTTCAACTGATCAAATAAATCGTCGATGCGTGGTAAAGGGTAACGGTTCTTCACCGTAACTGCATTCAGCTCCCGATAGTCAATACACAAGCGGAGGCTACCGTCCTTCTTCTTCACGAAGAGGACCGGCGCTCCCCATGGTGAAACGCTAGGGCGAATAAACCCCTTGTCGAGTAAGTCCTCAGCTGCTCCTTGAGCTCTGTCATTTCTGCTGGAGCCATACGATAGGGCGCCTTCGCAATTGGTCCGGTGCCCGGAACCAAATCGATCTCAAACTCAACTTCCCGTGCTGGCGGCATGCCCGGAGTTCCTTAGGAAATACATCAGGAAACTCCGACACTACCGGCACATCAGGACTAAACTCTGGGTCTCTCTCTATGTCCTGGACATAGCAGAGGTATACATCACTCCCTCGTCGTAATTCACGATACATAGCCATGGCGGTGATGATCTGAGTCGAAGGCTCCCTAGGCCTCTGGCGGTAAGATATGGTAACCCCAGACGGACCCCTAAGAAGCAGACGATGCTCGGCACATAGGATTCTGCCCTTGTACCGCTCCAACCAGTTCATCCCGACAATTACATCAAAGCCAAGTCCGTCGAACTCTATCAAGTCGATCAGAAATTCTTCACCTCTGATTCTCACAACAACATCTCGGTGGTAGCGGGTACACCTGATCCGCTCTTTCGACGGGAGAGTGACTAGGAAGTCTGGCATCTCATCACCGTCTAACCCCAGCCTCTTCACAAAGGATAGCGAAATAAATGTATGTGAGGCTCCGGAGTCGAACAAGATCGAAGCGTCCACGCCATTGACTGGAAAGGTACCGGTGAGGATCGTGCCGCTCTTGCCGGCTTCTGCCTCATTGCAGACACTCAGTATACCTCCCGTTCCGAGAGCACAGCCTAATTCATTGGCAAACTAATAAGTATTGGGTAACAACACGGTTGATATACTTCAAACAACTCCACTTTATTCATTAACACACTCTTTTTACAACATTCGTTGGCTTATACTGTCACCATGATTAACACTTACAACATTCTTAACATACACTGGTCCAACACATCACATAATTATACAAAGCTTAAAACTGTCTGAAGGTCAAATTCAAACGTCCGGGTTTCATGTGTGTGGCATTGATCACTGCCGACGGTGCGGTATTCAGTTTGATCTTCTTGATGCCATGGTATAGCATCCTTGACTGCCCACCCATGATTAACACATCTCCTGATTTCAACACTAGCTTCTTTGCGAGATCAGCACGCTTCTGCTCGCCATACACAAACACTGCGGTATCACCAATGGACCAAGACACCACGGGTACTCCCTTACTTAGAGACTCGGGTGACTCGTCCTTGTCTTGGTGTAAACCTAACCGTCCACCTTTCTGGTAGAAGTTCACAATACACAGATCTGCTTTAACACTTGGAATTGAATCCGCTTCAACTTGTTGAGCAATTCCCACGGCGTGGTTAACGACCGCAAGGAATTCCTCAGGTATACTTGGCACAGCTGCTCCATCTTCCAATCGCACTTCTTGGTATGTCTTGGTGTAAGGGTTCCAGTCCTTACCCATGCACATCATCTTCAATTTCATCTTTGATCCGCTCGGGTATTCGGGTGTGTAGAAACCTCCAGGTTTTGCTCCAAGTTCATCGCATCGTCTGATGATATGGATTTGTGCTTCCGGTGTCAGGTATCCATTTAAGAGTACCATACCTGGTTGGATGACCTGACATTGCTCCATTGGAAAGTCGGTGATGCCGATGGTAGTTTCTTCAGGGTTTGGTGTGGGTGGGATTGGATAACATATATTGAAGGTTCCTTTAAGTTTAGAGTTATCTAATTAGGTGACTTTCACACTATACTTTAATTGTTTACTCACATGGTTGTTTACTTAAACTCACTAACACACATGCATGAAATGCGGTATGCAATCACTTATTTCACTCAATAGTTTAGGCGGTACCTGGTCTAGAAGAGGGCCCTGGCGCCTCAGACCGGTCCACCACATTAGGGCGGCCTTGCCGGACCCCGACCCCTTCCCCTTCTGGGAATCTGTGTACCTCTGATCTGGGGGTGGCTGATTCGCCGTCTTCGGGCCATCGGTGGTCGCAGTGGCCTTACCCTTCCATTGCCCCTTGGGCCTGTAGTTTCTACTGTTCGGGTTCTGCCAGCACTCATAGTCGCGGTGCCCCATCTTTTGCAGTATCGGCACTGCACATCATTACCCTTGCAGTCCTTGCCGGGGTGGTCTCCGTTACACCACTTGCAGTAATAGTGGCGCTCCGGTCCAGAGCCCGTGCTAGCTGCTAACACATCACACACTCAGTACATACTTCACAAGTTAATAAACACACTAATTTCGGTATTGAATTTATTAATTACCCTTGGGTGGGTAAGAGCGTAAGGCTTGGCCGCATATGCGTAGGTGAGCTGCAGAGGCTCCTGCAGTGGTGGTCTGGGTCTGGCCCTTGCCACCCTGTTGCTGTCCTTTCTGGGACTGGGGGTATGGCTTCCTCTTCTTTCCTCCCCCTTGCCCTTGCGTGCCTTGGCCCTCGTTCATGGCCTTGCGCTTGAGCGCACTCTCCTCGTCCCTCAGACGGACGGTGATCTCCACAATTGCAGCGGCATGGTAGCACTCCTATATTTAGGGTGTCAGTTATGCCCCGCCAAACAAATTCACATCACATTAACACATTGCACATACTTATTCACATCACACTGTAGTCCCATTACCTGCAAAGTAGTATATCCGCTTGGCCCCATGCCATAGTGTAGGCGGTAGCTCAGTCTGTTGTAGAAGCGGTTCACAAGAATCCGGTCTGAGTAACCTAGATCCGGTAGCAGGTGGATAAGTCTGATGAAGGCTGAGTAGTACTCATCTACCGTCATCTTATCCCCTTGCCTCAGATTGTCCAACTCCAGGCGCTTGGCCTCCTGCACGTGTATCGGGTAGTACTTGGCTCGCAACAGAGCCGTGTACTCCCTCCACTGAAAGGTCGGGTCAGCAACTCTGCCCTCCCGTACTAACTTCCACCAGCTCTGTGCCGAACCCTTCAAGTAGTATGCGGCAAGTCGAACCTTGACCTCCTCAGGCACCGCTAAGGTCTCAAAGGCAGTCTCCATCTCGAAGATGTACGCCTCCAGCTTACGAGGGTCGGTCTCCCCACTGAATGATGGTGGCCTCAGATCAGCCAACGCCTTGACCCAGTTGGTCTCTCGTGGCGGTGGCGGTGGTGGTTGAACTCCGGGCTGTTGCCCCTGCTGCATCGCAGCTACCAATTGGGGTACCATCTGGGCTACGGCGGCTGCTACTGCCTCAGCCATAACCTGAGCCGTAGTATTCTCGCCCTGGTCACCCGTATCTCCAGTACCGTGTTCGCGGCCTCTACCTCTCGGTCGACCTGACATCTGAATTCACATGAACATTCATTAGCAATATGCTTGCACACTTATCGGTCCAACGGTTGTAACGCTTTTCCTGACTATAAGGTATTTCCACACTTAGTTAGTGGTTGACCTATCGATAACTGCTCACTTGATAACTATTGCCAGATTTCCTAACTCGGTATATCCCTAAGCTCGGTATTCTAGTCATCAGAGCGATACTTCGCTCTGATACCACTTTTTAGAACACCCCTACTACGCATATAACATTACTTGAAATCGCAGCGGAATTTAAACAACTAAACTATAACTAAACGATTGGTGCTACAACGCCGTCAACCACCCATGTGGTTAACAAGGCTGAATAAATACCAATATATCGGTCTGATGATCAGACTCCCGAGCATAGAACTAATAACCACATATACATAAACATAATACCGAGTATTTACTTACATCCTTCACTGTATACTATCACTGTAAACTGTTCACAACCAAAATATATAACGCCACGGGAGCACAGGCGCATCCCGGGCCCAACATCCACAAGTAATCAAAAGTAAACCTGCATCCTAGATTCTAAAGCCATTCCGCTTCTTCGATCCTCATCCTGCAGTAAAAGAAATATGGAGCCCCCGAGGGGGTCAGCAACCCTTGGCTGGTATGGTTAACGCGCAGCCCATCGGCTACCGGGATACGCGCAACTAATTGTCATGGTGACATGGCATTCATTTTAAAACACACGACATATGCATTATCATAACATAGGTATTGTACACAACATCACACATAACACACAAGAACAATTCCATTTAGGAAGTGAACCAATACAATTAGTTCCCATGGAGAGCCTAGAGAATGTTGCCATGCTCATGCTAAGCTCGTTACATAACTCGTTACCGTCCTGTTAGATTGAACGGATAACTTAACACAAGGTGCCTCGGATATAGTGATCCAAGCACACCGAAACAACACATAGTATGCCCCTGTGGCCCGACGTGAGTCAGTAAAATAGCCTTGGTTAAGCTAAAGGGAAGGTTGGAAACCAAATTGGAAAGCACCCATAACATACAAAGAGAATCGAACCGGTTATGACATCGACTCTCATACTCACACGCGTGGCCGGAACAGACCGGACTCCTCACTTCCCCCATTAGCACTTGTTAGTAGTACAACATTGAACTCAGTAAACAATTCACAAACAATTGGTTAAGTCTTGTTAGACATACACAAGGGAAGAGAGAGTCATACTTAACAATACAATAATATTTAACAACTGTAAACTCATTACACTTAAGTCTTACAAGGTCATAAACACACAGAAAAACAAACAACACACAAGCCGGTGTAAACCGGTAGGCAACAGACTGCAAGAAAACCATACCTCGGTCCTTGCTTCGATTTGTTTCCACCGTAGGTCACTCCTATACATGATTAATAACGTCGGTTAATTAATTTATTTAACCTCAAATTTACTAAATGTTTAACATGATTATATGACATGTTTTAATGTCTTAACTTATACTTGATTACCTACATTATACCCCCTAGGGTTTATTACTTAAGCCATTCTTGTTTTTTTTTACAAGTTTAGGTCCGACCGACCTTACACAAGGTCGGTCCATTCCAGTGACTTCCGGGTTTGAAAATTTACACTACGACCGACCATACAAACTCGGTCCCATGGTCGGTCCATTCCAGAACATATTACCGCCAGAAAATTCTACTCCGACCGACCTTGTAAGTTCGGTCCCATGTTCGGTCCATTCCCGAGAGTTTCTTCCCTTTGAAAATTCAGGCTCGACCGAACTTGTAAGTCCGGTCCCAAGTTCGGTCTATTCCAGAGACTCAATCCGTACTAAAAATCCATGCCCGACCGACCTTGCAAGTCCGGTCCCCAAGGTCAGTCCATTCCAGAAACCAATTCTCGCAGGGTAAACTGGGCTTGACCGACCTTGGCAAGTTCGGTCGCAAGGTCGGTCTGCTCCAGACCCTTATTTTCCATTGCCCATTTAACTCCAAACTTCTCCTAAGGCCTCCTAATGTTTTCTAACATCATTTGGTACACTTATATCCTCATACAACATCCATGAAACTCATTATCTATCACCTTAAACACTTACTCATTTCATACCGAAATTCCTAACACTTATGTTATTTCCTCCTTAGTTTCCAAGTGGTGTTTCATACCTATGATAACTACTATGCCAATAATGTTTCCTCACCACTACAACATCATCTCCCAAGCATTCTTTTTCTTTCTAAGCAACTCCTTGAACATCTTACAAGTTTATAACTCCCATGCAACAAATCACTTCATTCCTTTTTCACCAACAATGCACAAGTCCTAAATACAATCTCACCATGATCTTGAAATGTCTCAAACATTCTCTTGCATTCTAAATCCTCTAAAACACTGCCTAAGCCCTTTTTACATCTTTAAACAACTCAATGCATGTTTCTTCCACTAGTTGATCACCTTCCATACTAAACATTTCCTAGCTTACCAAACTCACTCTAAACCCTTAGAACTTCTTGTTTCTTACCTAAATTTTGACATAGGTTCTCCTAGAACATTACTAAACCAAAACACATTGTTTTCTCCATTAAACACACAAGAACACCTAAATTCACCAAGAACACTCTCACACACAAAGTTTCACCCAAGTTACACTACATTACAATATAGTGCATAATTTAAATTGCATGGCACTTAGGCCCTTAAATAACATGGCTCTTAGGCCCTTAAGATGCATAAATCTTCAACACTGAATTTCCACAATATATTTTCCTTTGACCTGCAAATACACTCAACAATACATATGCCTTTTACTAAGCCCTTAAGAGCATTCTTCTAAGTCATTCACCATTGGCTCCTTAGATCATTTTTAACAAGCAACATGCTCTCATTTCTCCTAAGACTTTAAACCACATTAGGTTAGTATATTTACCTCTTTTTCCTCACAAACTTCTTTCTTGTTTCCTTGACTAAATTGGCAAGGCTTTTAGTTGCTTGTCAACTTCTAAACATTATACAAATGATATAATGAGTATACAAGCTTTAAGCTTCATCTCATTGTAAACCCTAGTTACATATATTGTTTTAAAGCATTAAGGTAGTTGTTTTACCTTGGTATTTGAAGAGAGTTTGAATATCTATCAAGAAAGGACTCCACCTAGTCCTTGAAAGGTTGGAATGAAGCTAGAACAAAGCAATATAATGAGCACCATCAATGGTGATTTTTGGTCAAGATAAAAACATGGAAAAAACATCATTTTTCTTTGAGATTCCTTACCTAGAAGCAAAGGAGATCAATAATATGTAGAAATATAAGCTCAAGCTCCTTCAATGGTGGAACTACGTGGCACCGAAATGGTGGTCTTGAAGTTTTGAGAAGATAGGAATGAAGAGCTTGATGAGAGGAAGAGAATGGTGGTGTTTGTTTTTGATTTGGTTAAGTGAGCTAGGAGATAATGACAATGGAAGTTGGTGTTGATGGTGGTGTTGTAGCAAAACCGTGAGAGAGCAAGAAGATGAAGTTGGAGACGGTGGGAAATGAAGAGAATGAGATAATGAAGATAAGTGAGTTTGTTTTGATATTTAAGTAAAGTAAATAGTGATTTACTTTATCTATTTTTCTATCTTATCAAATTAACAAGGGGATGAGTCATCCCATAAGAAAACCTGCCCCCTTTATTACATAAGGGGTATTTTAGTCTTTATTTGTCAATTTAATTACTTATAATAACATATGTTACAAACTAGCTTATTAAAGTTACTATTCGTAAAAACAAGGCACATAGATGTGAAATTTTTGATTTCTCATTGATATAGACTTCAAAATGTGATACTATATAGTACACATGTTAATTAAAGAGTAATGATGGACATTTATCCATTCAAAACTCATTTACAAGACAATTTTTCAAAAATGTGCTTTAAGACTCCTTAAAGCACATTTTGTGTTTTAACTTGTTTTCAAGCTTGGGTTTCTTTGCTAATTGGTTTAATATGTTCATTAGTATATAAATAAGGTCTTGGTAAGTTCATTAGGTCTTAACCAAGCTTATCCCAAGCTTAGAGCACGTTTTGGCTCTTATTGACCTTAAAGCACATTTTGTGTTTTCTATGGTTTAATTTGCTTACTAATGCTTCTAAGACTTTTTTTAGTCTTAATATACCATATTTAAATGTTTAAACAATATACTAAGGTTTGGGGTATTTCAGTTACTCATAAGGCGTGTTGTAGAGTCTAAATATCTATGTAGTAATATATGATATATTTATGACGTCCTAAGGACGGTTCGTAAGTACGTGAAGTAAAGCGTAAGTAGTAAAGTAAGTTTGGGGGTAAGGGTCACGCGCCTTTCTGGAATTCTCACTTCCCAATTCTACCCCAGTTCCCCAGTTGTAAGTGCACCTATAATCTAAATATTTCACTCGGCTTGTTCTCTCGGGTTCAGAGCGTAACTACGCTCTGATACCGCTATCTGTAACGCCCCTATTTACCATAAATACAGCGGAAATAAAACTCTAAGGCGATTACAGTCCATCGGGTTCCAAACACCCGGCACCAAACCTCACCAATTACAACTTATAATTTACAAAAGCTACGGTCTGAACTTGAGAAAACTTAACATGAATAAAATATAGATAAATTACTACAACTCTCCACAAATCCTAATACCAAACCCAGTCACTCATACTCTTCGTGGCTACCTGTAGAACAATTCATACCTGCAAGATTAAACCAAGCAGCACACCCCAAAAGGGGTGAGTCAGTTCCCTGGAATGGAACTGGTACTAATCTCCAAAACAGAACTTTAAAAATAACCTTTAAACAAGCAGTAACTTGGAATCAATATTTAAAACAAAACAGAGAAACAAGCACTTTAAAAATCACCAAGTCAAAGACAGCAAGTTTAAGATAGAGACAACAATAGAAAGGAAAGTTAGTAAACAAATTCACACCATGAGTTAGTGAGTGTCCAATGCCTTAGTTAAATTAAGTTCCAATTAGGAGTAGAAAGACCAAGTAGTCACCGGGACTAGGAATGATTGATAGATAACGAAGAATCCAAAAACTCAAGAGTAGAATAAACCTCAATGCCAATTACGTCCTTTTAGGACAGGGGATATACAACCCTTCTCTGTAAACTACGTCCACTAAGGACAGGGGATATACAGCCCCTCTCTGTTAACTACGTCCACCAAGGACAGGGGATATACAGCCCCTCTCTGTTGACTACGTCCACCAAGGACAGGGGATATACAACCCCTCTCCTTTGCCGATAAAGACGCGCGCACGTCACCCAAACAAGACCCGGCTCATGGATGAAACGATATCCAGAGTCAAAGAAGAATTACCAAGATTGACATTTCCAAAATTCCCACTAGACCATTAACTGCACCAGAGCGATACCAAAACACTCAGTCCTACAGAGTGCAGAGGCGTAAACCCCGGGCAGATAATATCTAATGAAACAACCAGATAGAAGGAACCAATAACCATGTATGTTGTTCATCCAAGGCTCAGTTAGTCATACAGGCTGAGTTAGTCACACAAACCATTTTTCCTTAATAAAACCATTTAGGCTCAGTTAGCATTTTCCAAAACGCCCCTTAAGTCTGTTAGCAAGCATATGAGTACGAGAAATCGTACCCGGTATGTGTAGAAGCAGTAATCCACCCTTGACTAAACTTGAAAGTGCAACACCCACTAACAACCTATAATTAAGGTGTTCCAAGTATTGATTAGTTATGGAACTTGTATAACTGAACACCTTTTGTTCTTACCGGGTTATAGTTTTAGGTTTACAGTTATCCTCTCATAGCACCTGGGCTAGATCTAGTTAACTAAATCTTTTGTTAGGCCCATTTCAGTTGATTAGGAATGATTTAAGGCTTACCCTAAGAGTGGCCCAAACTCTCTTGGACTGTTTAAATGGGCTTTTGAAGTTCATAGACTTGGGCTTAGTAGGTTTGTCCAAGACCGTGCTACGTTTTTGCTATTTAAATTAAATTCCCTAAAAGGATTATGCGAGGTTTCGAACGTGCAACCTCGACTCAGTTCCAGGTTTATCCTGACCAACTACGCCATTGAATTTTTTGTCTAAAAGATACGTCTAATTTTATTTTGATTATTACTCTTAGCCATGGGATTAGTTTAATTAAACTTTTAAGTTATCGTTGGCTAATTATTACAACATCGATTAAAAACCTAAAGTTTAGCACAAATATATATATATATTCTTCTAATTAGGTTTCCCGCAGGGAATGTAACATTATCTCTTAATATTTCTAATATATTTAAGTGCATATTAGGATTTATCCCAAAACATTCTTTAAGAAATTTTATTAAATTTAATTACTTTTAATAACTCTTACACATCTAGTATTCACAAAGCATTTTATCTGCTTAGTTATTACCTATAGGATAAAGTATTCTATTTCTTTTTGTGATGCCTAATATGTATATATATTTATACTAGGATTTACTTAAAACATTATTTATGTAGTTATATTGTATTTAATTATCTCTATTAACTTTTACACATATTAACATCTGATATATGATTCATAAATAAGGTATTTCCTCAAGCTTTAATTAAGTATATTAACTTCCACATTATATAATAAATAAAAATGTAGACTAGTTTAATGCCTTGATTTAATACAAGTTTCTATTTAACTACTCTCATATAAGTATATATATATATATGTAAACAATTTTTACTTCACTTAAAAGGTAATACCCATAATATTTATAAACATACTGGTATAAAATGTTAATTTAGGTTTTCTTATTTTCCCCAACCTGAAAAGCTTATTAACAAACCTTACTTTAATTTTTGTTACATTAAAAACCATATATTATAAGTTATTCTTATGAAAATTTCATAAACATAATTTTTAAACCCACTTACCCTTGTCCAAAAATTCCCAAATTTAATATATAATAACTATAACATTTTAGACATATTATCAAATTTTTATTTCATAAAAATATATTTTTAAATTAGCCAAATATTTCCACAAAACCCGTAACTTGCAAAAATCATAACTTACGATTAAAAACTCCAAAACCATATTAATTTACATCAAAATAAACTAGATTTTATAAGGAATCTTTGGTTAAAATTTCGTGCCAAAATACATTCGGGAAGTCATTTAAATAAATTCAACAAGTTAGGGTTTATTTCTGAAATCATAATAAAAACTTATACTTTTAATTTGAAACGATCTAATCTCAGCCGTCCGTTTCTTATAACTAAAATCGAACGGCTGCTGAAACCCGAGTTCTTCATCCGCCCCCCAACTCGATTCGAGTACTAAATTCACATTTTCTCTCAATCCACAGAACGAAATCGCGTGATTCTTCCTCCATTTGTTTCGAAATTAAATTACGGTTCTAATGACACTGATTTCATCACTTATGATGTGGTATTCCGCAAAATCGAATCTGGGTTCGAAGAGGTTAGGGTTCATACCAGTTTGAATTCAATTTGGCTAAATTCTCTTAATTCAACGTGTAATAGATTAAATTGGAACATGGGTTAGGCCGGTAACATGATTACGAATGACAATAACGGAGCAATTTGATCAGAAACTCACCGGAATTGCAATAACGGAGGAATTCGAATTCGGAATTCTGGAAAGGTTCGAACTTTCGAGCAGTTCACGAGGCCGACTTTGAGGATCTATAACTTGCAGTATAGATCGAGTTAGGCTATGTGTAAGGGCTTAATCAAAAGAGTAAACTTACCTCTACATATTGATAACAAGAACTAACTCTAACTCGTAACACACAAGAAGAAATCAGAGTCGAAAGTTACGAGTTTATACCTTGCAGTTTTCTATGATTTCATGTGATGTTGAATCGAAAACTTTAGGCAACTATATCCTTCAAACGGTTACGAATCAGACTTGGGCATAAACATGAACATTGTAGAGGGATTAGAGATCTTCAAAACAAGCTAAAGGAATCAAATTTTGGTTGAGAGACGAAGAAGTTATGATCGATCGAAATTTACCTGAATTCAGTGAAAAACTGAAATTCTGGGTACAAGATTCGCAAGTGGTCAACTTTAGGTCAAATTTGCGGCTGATGTATAATGAATTAGGGTATGTGTGAGTAACGGTTGGAAAGAGGATTCAAAGGAGAAGAGAATGAAAAAGACGACATTGAAAAATATTGAGAGATGAGTGAGATATAGCCGTCTAACGTTAGGGCAAAATACTGAAATCTGTTACCGAAATTCAGGAGATAGAAATCGCCTAAGTCCTGGCGCGTGTGATCTTGACACGTGGCAGTCATTAAATTTTTGGCTCTAAACTTTATCCTATTATAACTTTGGCTAGGATGATCCGTTTTTGACGCTCTTTTTATCGATCTTCATGGTTTTCCATAACCTATTTATTGGTATAGGTTTCATGGGCTGGTTTGACCATTCTCAAAAAGTCAACCCTAGCAAGGCTTAATAAGCTTTAGGGTTTCTAGGATTTTATATTGACTTTTGTGCTTCAAATCATGCTTCCCAATATTTCTAAAATCTTTATAATATAATTGGTGTGTAATAATAATATTTAGGGTTTTTATAAAAAGAAATCCCCTAAATTAATGTAAATTAATTTAGGGGTATTTCAGTTTCAAAGGCCAAAGTAGGTCAAATTTTAAAATGTTAGTGACCATGGACCAAATGTCCGTACCCACGGGCCCTAGTTAACTAAATTAATTAGAAAGGTCAAATTTGTTTAAGAAATATCTTAAAGAGTCTAGGAACCACGGATAGGGTGTTTGTGGGCCCGAATATGCACTAAAAACCCTAAATTTAAAAAAAATGTGCAATCCCATCACTATCTGGGGGCGTCCGGGACCCCGGACAAGACGTCCGTGGGTGTGAACCACCCTCAGACGGTGATGTTTGGGTGTTTTCATTGGAGTTTTTGGCTCAAATTGTATGGTTGTGTTCCTTAGAAGATTTCAAACACGTTAGTAAGTGAAGGAATTCATTTTGAGTTCGAATTTGATACGAAACTTATCCCACAAGGTATTAAATAGAAACCAAATTAAAATATAATTAAGACGTTGGGAAAATTCATTTCGATTGGAAATTTAAACTGAGGGCATATGAGAACTGGGGGAGTAAGAAAATTGTGTTGCTAACCTATTTTGACCTTGGTAGGCAGATGGTTTTTGATGTCGGGATTTTTTGATAGCTTCGTTGACGGCTGATCCAATGGAATCTAGTCCTGAGCTTCTGCTACGTGATTCAGATGGTCTCCCTCACATCTTAATGATGACAAACTATTGATGGTTAGATTATTCATTGAAGTTCAAAGACTTCATTTTTGTGGGTTTCAAGAAGATTTCGGTAAGATTTTGGCACTTGAGAGTGAAATCTCATGGGAGGTGATAAGTGGTGAAATAATGTAATTACAGGATCTTTATTCACATTCATTTGCAACTATTGACCTATTTCATCTCTTTATTGAGCATTTCGTTAGTATAGGTGAACTTATATAATTTTGGTTATATTATAGGTAAAAGCTCATTTAAGAATGATTTGGGAGATTCTTAAGACAATATGGCCAAGATTTATTGCCACGAGGAGTGTGCCAATAATAATGGGTTAAATGGGAATGATTTTGGTGCAACATGACTGTTTATGATGAAGATCTACCCAGAGGACCGCCCCTGTGGGTTGGTCGAAGCTGAAGTCTTGTCTCTGGTTTGAACCGCCCCACCCAACCACCCCTGTGGGGCGGTCGCATTAAGTTAGCTCAGGTGCCTAATCTTTCAGAGTGCACCCGCCCCAGGGGACAGGGGTGGTCAGAACGGGAATTTTCCCAGAATTGAGTTTTGAAAACGGGGATTCTTTGACACACTCATTCACTCTTCATACCACACTTTCACACCCGAAAAAAGAGAGAGAGTGTAAAAATAGAGAGAAAGAAGAGGAGAAACAAGAGGAAGAAGAAGATAAGGAAGAGCCCACCCTCACCAAAGCATCTAACCTCCATTAATGGATTATTCAATTTATTCTTACTCTTTTGTTGTTTTTCTCTTCTCTATGCTTAAGTAGGCTCCATTGTTCTTTA
Organism: Limonium bicolor; assembly: GCA_023374045.1. Lineage (NCBI taxonomy): Eukaryota > Viridiplantae > Streptophyta > Magnoliopsida > Caryophyllales > Plumbaginaceae > Limonium > Limonium bicolor. Next base: position 70,159,377 of record CM041782.1, on the reverse strand, counting down.
GGATGGGTTATTGACCCTAAACCCTTAAATATGCTTGTGAATCTTACTATACTATAGTTATTTCTCTCTTGATATTCATTCAATGCTCTTAGATTGATCCCTTAATTGCATTTGAGGTGAACCCTTTTTACAGTTTGGTTTTGAGTTAGGGTTTGTGACCAATTTGAGAGATGAACCCTAATTTATACCTTTAGGGTTAGTGGGTATAATTTAAGGCTTTTATCTAGAACTTGTGCTGAATGCTATTTAACAAGTTTAACCCTAATTGGTTTTGAAAGTTAAAATTAACTAAATAAGTTTTAGCTCATCTTTTGGTTAGAGGGTTATTATTCTTGTTCTAAAAGACAACTATAGTGTAGAAGAATAACAAGTATGTTTAGGAGGATTAGGTGATTGCTGAAGTCCCAAAGTACTTCTCCACCCAATCCGACAAACTATCATCTTTAGTTTAATTGTTTGTTCTCACCATTGCTTAATCAACACAATCAAGCTTGCCGCCAGCTAAACCCCCATTTACCACTCTATGTTTCATCAACTAGATTACTGAGACTAGGTAGATTGAACCAATTTCCTTGTGGATATGACACTTGTAATACTTCATTGATTAGGTGCACTTGCCTATTCCTTGCATATATTTATATAGTTTGTTATATAGTCTTTGCACAATGGAAGGTAGGTTTGTGGCCGCGTTTCCTGACTTTGTAGGGTTTTTGGAATGTGTTTTGAGTCACATGGGAAGGCTCTTTATGTAGGAAACGATGAGATAAAGAAAGTTCGGTAAAAGATCTAAGTTTACCAAAACTAGTCGAAATTTCAATGTCGTTATGCTCTATCATCTCTTATCATATATTAAAATTTCATGATATTTCGAGTTGTTTTAGGTCATTTTCAGAGGAGAGAGAAAATTACAGGATGCCTTGTATTTTCCTTTTTTTGGGCTTCAAGCTTCAAACAAAATTTGCTGGTGTTCAGTCATGGATGGGCTTAATAACCTGATTGCAACTTTTATTTTTAATGGTTGGAAGCCTTTTCATTTTTTATTTTCAAAAATTTGGGACTTTGATTATTAAAAAGTTAGCTTATAATATGTATTAAAAGCTAATTTTTCAAAACACATTTTTCCAAGAATTACGAAAATGTCCTTCATGATGAGCAAGCTGTCACGACCATTTCGAGGTGCGTGGGCTAATAATGCAAAGATAAAAAATTCTTAAAATGTCCTTAACAATTAGTGATTCCATGTCTTTTGACTCTTTTCCCCTTCATTGCATCCATGCCTAACAGGACTCCTTTTGGGGGTCAAACTTTTGGGCCTAACAATGTGAAAGGTTCTAAACATAAATCTTGATATATGCTATGAATTCTTAGAAACACTTTTGGCATATGAATTTGTATGTTCCTCTTAGAGGATGTTCATAAAGTTATGAATGCTACTTGTAGCTAGTAACAAGGTTATTTTTGAAAGATGATATTCCTATAAAAAGGGCCTTTGAATATAATTGAGTAAAAGGGAGATTAAAGTGAAAGACATAGTTCTTTAGTCCCATGTTATTAAAGGATTATTATGATTGTCTTGGGGTAGCTTAGTGTTTACTCAGTTTTATACTGATGGTTTATCTTTGTGTGGTGCTTTATGTGTTAGATATGACTGCAGGTGCTAAGGGCTATGAAAGCGTGGGTCTATGGGGAATTTTAAATTTCTTTTGATTTAAGATATTTTGTACAAACTCTTCTCTTAAGATAGTACTCTTCCATTTTCTTTCAAGAACTTTCTTACGTTTTTGTATGGTATAATCTGATTTTTGAGAGTGCTTAAGTCTCCTTCTCTTTTGCCAACATGGTTATATGTATGGCTACCATGTTTGATCAGCCTTTTCTTATTTACAACTTGAGCAATGCATTAGATGATGACCAAATGTATGGGCACATGGTCCATGCTACTTTGTAAATCACAGGTACTACCTTTCGAAGCCACTAGTTGGTCATGTCCATGTGGTTATATTCTTGGTAATCATGTTTTGTTGCATAAATGTGTTTATGGATTTAAAAGACATGCCTTGTTAAGGCATGCCCAAATGTTTGAAAGTTTAAAGCTGTTTTAAAGAAGTGTTTAGCCTTAACATTCCCTTAAGAGGAATGTGGCGGTAACACCTAAGAGTTTTTGTATTTCTACTGTAAAAACATGAGGATTTAAGAGGCTTCAAGTGTTTAAGAAACGGGGGTGTTACAGCCGTAGTCTTGTCACTTATCATAAACAACATAGTGGAGGGTCATCAGCCGGATCAGGTGTTGAGCCAGTTCGGTCATGATGTTAGATTGTGATAAACTTCATAACCGGAAGTGAATGGGCCATGTTGAAGTTAATTGGTCTGCCATAAATGCACGACACATTGAGTCGTGGAATGACAGGGGGATATATTAGTAAACCTTGAATGGTACCCCTACACAGTTCCTCTAACAATCAATTATGAGTACATATTATGGTATCAACAACACAACCTAAGGTGGTACACCTCCAAGCTCATCGACATTCCATACTAGTAAGTACTTGAAGTTTGTTGTTCGTTCTTTATAAGAAAAAACAACTTAATAGTTCAACTTAAATAAATAATTATCTAAAATTTGAGTTATATGTTGTAACAGGCTGATGGCTTAAACCAATTTTAATATCATTTGCAAGATCAAGCTGTGGGAGACTGTGCTAGTTACCTATCACAAGAATCAGGAATGTCATATCACCAACGGTAGAGACATGGCTAATCTCCAATTGATCATCATGCACCCTCTCCTTTCATTGTCCACCAACCTCCTTTTTCATGCAATGATAATTTTGGCAGAAAGGCCGTATCAAGATGGCCACACAATGAAACTTGGATAGAGTGGTGTACAACATCTACAAGGTTTACTATAAAAATTTGGTAGAACTTGAACAACATTTACATGTCCAACCATAACTAAGATCTTGACTACAAAACCAACTTTGAACAATTACAAATATGTTATTTATTTTGAGATAAGATACTTAAAGCAAACATAAAGTAAAATAATATAAAGTCAAAAGTATGGTGTTTTTTATTTTTAAAAAAGAGCCAGAAATGCCTCGTCTTGAGGCTTCTTCTAGTGGTGAAGCAAGACTCCTCACACTAGAGAGTTTTTTGTTCAAATTTATGAAGACTCCTCACCTCTAAGGAGTCTTCTCAACAACATTTTACTGGTAACTTTTTTCTAAAAATGGGTATGATTGCAAAAATTTTCCCCCAAAAATTAGAGAAATGATGGATGAATGTGAGTAAAGAAGAAAGTGGAGAATAAGATTGTCAAATTCGAATGACAAATGGAAAACTATGTAGCTTTTGTCTTACTTGTATCAGCAATGGGATGGCCCATGGGTCATTGGTGGAGATTTTAACCAAAATTTGCACTCCTCTGAGCATTATGGTTGCGAAACTAGATCAAGCTCATCTATGCAAGCTTTTCGAAATTTCCTCCACGATTGTAATTTTGAATGACTAGGGCTACAGAGGTTCTGCCTTCACATACACAAACAAAGCTCGTCACAATTTGAATGTTAAGTGTCGTCTTAACCGCTTCCTTAGCAATGACCAATGTCTGCATCTTTACCCACATGCGCAGAACCTTCATCTTCTATTGGGTCGATCCGATCATAAACCGATCAAGTTGATCTTTCAACCCTTTGTTAGACATTGGCCAAAACCATTTACATTTGAAAATTTTGGGCCAAGGACCCTCATTGCAAATATCTAGCTACTCGCACCTGGAGCAACAATGGTCTGCCTATGTCGCATACAGATAAAGTAGCCCTTTGTGGACAACAGTTACAGCGTTGGGGATGAACTCATTATTGGGCGGAGAAAAAACATCTTATGCATACTAAAAAGGAGTTGGATATTTTTGCCTCTGCTTCTCCGTCTCAGGCAAACTTGGATCGGTGGAATGAACTAAATTCCACATTGGACACTATTCTGCTCAAAGAGGAAATAAGGCTCCACCAATGGTCTCGCCATCAATGGCTATAAAAAAGGCACCGTAACACTGCATTTTTTCTTAAGATATAGGGATCGCACACACAAGAATGCCATACATGCTTTATCTTTGGATAGTCAACCCCCACATACTTCTTGGACATGCATTGAAGGTGTGGCTCGATAGTTATTTACTACGCTACCCACATCCACTAGACCTTAACTGATTACAGTTTGTTGGCTTCACGTTTAGCAAGAGTGGTGACCCTGCGGTAAACTTTCGAGTCTACTCCATGTTGTGAAACGATAGTCGGCTCCATACTGGGCATGCGTCAAAACATAATCACAGGTTCTATACGTTTTTAAAGGCGTAAAACCGTTGTTGGGAGAAGACTTCAAGTAAGGGCACATTCCCCACTTTTTTCGATGTGATAGTATTTTATATGCAGCTGCTTTTCGACAAAGTATATCAAGAGTACTTGAGATTTTTGACCGAATACAAGACATTTTTTCTGTTGAAGATCGTGTTCCTTCTCACATGTATGATTGTATGGGATTGCCATACACTAGAGAAGAGGTAGGTGTAGCCTATCAACAGATGAACCCATCTAAAGCTCTTAATGGCATGTTCCTAAGGACTTTCTGGCCAATTATTAGTGAAGATTTTATCGCTACATTTCTAGGTTTTCTCAATAATGGTCAACTGATTCACACGGTTAACCATACTTATCTTGTATTGATCTCAAAAACGTAAAGGCGCAACTTCCATAGGGGATTACAGACCGATCTCACTATACAACACAACTTACAGAGTTATATCAATTGATCAATAGGATAAAACCCGTTATGTCCTATGTTATATCTGACAATCAAGGAGCTTTTGTACAAGGACACCTCATCTCAGATCAAATATCGGTTGCCCATGAACTGCTACATATGATGCGGCACTCTATGGCTTTGCCTCGAGGCACTTTTATTACAAGGTGGATATGTCAAAAGCGTTTGATCTGGTGGAATGGTCTTTTGTCTTGGATATTATAACCAACATGGGCTTCAACACCAATTGGATTACGTTGGTTCAAAAATCCGTTACATCTGTTACAATGGCAGTTTTAATAAATGGTCATCTAGGTCAGTCTTTTCATCCTCAACTAGGTCATTGTCAAGGTGACCCACTTTCACCATTTTTATTTATTTGTTGTATGGAAGCCTTTACTTCTGCTCTAAAGGTAGTGTTAGACTTTGGGACTTACAAAAGGTTTTAAGATTCCAGGGTTAGAAAGTCCAATTAAAAATCTTCTTTTAACGGATGACTGCGTCCTATTTGGAAACTCTACAGCAACAAATGTCTAGGCTCTTTCAACCATTATTGATGACTTTCAGACTGCTTCTAGTCAATGTATAAACAATCATAAAATGTCAATCATGTTTTCAGCTGGTCTCAGTTCTCACCTGAAGCAAACTTTGGCAAATGCATTGGGAGCAAGGCCAGTTACAGATCTTGCTCATTACATGGGGTTCCCAAGTAATATTGCACAAAATAAAACATCCATTTTCAGAATTGGAATAAGTAGGTATTCCCAAGATGGAAGGGCCGCCCTAATAAAGGCCATCTTGCAGGCCATCCCCACGTATGTTATGTCTGTAATCACCCTCCCCAGACAAATTATAAATCAAATTCATAAGATGATTGCCCGGTTTTGGTGGAGCGGTACAACCTAGAAAAAATCGATACATTGGCATAACTGGAGTGATCTGTGTATGGACCTAAAGTTTGGAGGAGTAGGATTTTGCGACTTGCACCACTTTAATAGCCTTGTTGGCTAAGCATCTATGGAATTTATTAACGAAATTAACCAAAAACTCTCCTAGCTAGGCTATAAAAAGCAAGGTATTTCAGCAAATCCAGTCTTCGACAAGTGACAACATCTTCAAACTCAAGTCCCATCTGGCGTGCTATATTGAGTGTTAGAGACTTGATTGACTTTGGTGCTAGGAAAGTCATCTATGATGGCGTCAATACTAAGATCTCTGACCAGTGGGTTAGTGGCAAACCAGGAGGCCGGATTTTCTTATGGGATTTACCATTATTGCAGTGGTGGTTTCAACCTGATGATGTTACAACAATAATGAATACATCATTCAATTTAACCAATGATCATATGGATTCATGGGATTGGGGTCTCACACATTCTGGTCAATTTTCTGTAAGAGTGCTTACTACGCAGACATTCAGCTTACAAACGCCTCACGCCCAGGCCAATCAGCATCCCAGCCTCTTGGGCAAACTTTAAAACAGCTTTGGAAGGGTGATATCCCCCCCTCGAGTGCGTTTACTAGGATGGAAAATCTTGCATGGTTCACTCCCATGCAAAGCAGCTATTCAGGCTCGTATTCATTCTCAATCACCTGCAGTTTGTTGTTCTTGTGGTGACCATGAAACCTTAGTCCATACTTTCTTGATCTGCACACACTGACAACCCTACTGGGCCATGATGAACATACCTACTCCCTTCAATCTACGCTAAGATAATGCATTTCGTGATTGGTATCTTCATCAGTGTCTTTCTTCTACAACTTCCACTCTTAACCTAACTTGTTTCTTGTGGATAATATGGTATGCTAGGTGTCAAATTGACCACTCAAATGTTAGGTCTTTTGCATGGGGTTGGTGTCAAGCTGATAGCTTCCTCAATCAATTGTAGCTCACTTCTGCCTCTCTTTTCATGCATTGTACGACACACCCTCACTCATTGGAGATAACGGCGGATGACAGTGTGGATCTTAACTTCAATATGGGATGTGCCATTGTGGGCAGTCAGGATGGGAAAGTTATCATTGTAGGAGTTCATGGCCAGTTAGGAGACTTCTTGCCTACTTACGTTGAGACCTCTACTCTTCAATTTGTTGTTGACGCGACCATAACAATGGGTCATCCGGTGGTGCAGTTCCTATCAGATTGTAACACTATCGTCGACTATATTAATACTGGTGCAACACCGACTTTAGATCCGACTGCTATAACAATAGGTCTTAGCTAAATTTAGTGTTTTAATGAGATCCAATGGTTCTTTGTCCCAAGAGCCGACAATTTGATGACACAATCTAACCAGCCTAGCTAGATGATTACAAGTTACAACTGCCACGTTGTACTTGAAAATCAGACGAATTACCACCCTATGTGCTATGCTATTGCACCAATCAATATATAACACCTTTTCTTTAAAAAAAACTATGGGACCAGACATCCATCTATAGGCACAAGTGAGTAGAAGAAATGGAGACACAACCAATTCGGTCCCAGGAGGTCCCGGTTCGTACCGAGCAGGTGGCCAACTCTGTGCCCAAGTGCCCCATTCACTGGGTCAACGAGAAGATTCTGAGGTAAGATATTCTTCTTTTTGTCAACTTTCTTATCTGAAGTTCCGTTTCTCATTTTATTCCGAAACCAGAGGCTACTACGTCGGTGTCGCGATCATTGGAGATAGATACAAGACTCGTAAGTAACTAGTAAGGGAACATATATATTATAGCTATAGGTGGGCCGATTACGATGAGCATCTGACATTCTCTATATCTCTCTCATCATCAACACCAGATCGTTTGCCCAACTCAACGCGGCCCTTCTGAACGATAGTTCCGTGAGCCATCACCGCAGGAAGAAAGCCTATCTAATCAAGGTTTAAATCGAGCGAGAGAGAGGACCTTTCAATGGCCGGCATCGGACCCATTAGTCAGGACTGGGAACCAGTTGTTATTCGCAAGAAGACGCCTAATTCCGCCGCTAAGAAGGACCAGAAGGCCGTTAACGCCGCTCGTCGCGCCGGCGCGGAGATTGAAACTGTCAAAAAAGGTGTTGCGGAAGTCTCTTATCTATCCTATTATATGATCATCTCATGTCTTCGTCTTACTTTCTCCGATTTTGAAGTGTTAATTTTTTCAGATGTGTTGATTATGTAACTTTGGCTTAGGGTTTCATTGTTCCTCTATCTATTGTTCAGCCTAAAAACATTATCTGAAGTTTTGTTAATTGCTTTATCTGCCTCGAAATTAAGTTTGGGGGATTTTTACTTTAAAACATTCTTCATCGCGTTAGCTGTTAGATTCATCTCAAAAGCGTTGTAGTGGTTCATTGTTAAATAGTGGATGATGCGGAATTTGACTACCATGATGTAGTTCATCTTGATGTATGTTTATCTCTGATCTTGGTTGGATGATATGTTTCTGATATGAGGTAGATAAGGTTGTAGTAAAATAAAAGAAAGACATGAGGTAGATAAACCCATGATTAACCTCCATATTATTAGTAGTTTCGCTTCATACATAATGTTTTCTAGCTCTGCTCTGCTGCATCCCTATGGAACGTGAAAAGTGCGTGTTGAAGTCTTTTGAGTATTGTAATGCTCACTACCTGGGTTTTCCTGGTGCAGCAACTGCTGGGACAAATAAAGCGGCAGCCAGTAGCACCTCCTTAAACACACGGAAGTTAGATGAGGAGACGGAAAATCTCTCACGTAAGATCTTCTTCCTTCTGAAGGTGTTACACATCTCTGGATTGATAAATGTTAACATTTCATTAGATGTCTCACCGTGATTTTATTTATCTTTTTATATATTGATGTTTCATCTTACGGCAGATAGTAGTTTTATGCTAGGTTGCACCGAAACGGTTCGGTTTCTGAAACGGAGACGTTTCCGAAACGGGGAAACGGCAACCTCATAAAATACATCCGAAACGGAAACGGCAATAAAAATATAATAAGCGTATATACAGCCAAAATAATGTTAACAAACATTAATGTTCTCCATATTTTTGCACTGACTTGCCATGAAATTGAGAATAAACCACAAGCAGCATACTCTATCTTTCTTGTCTTGTTTATTCTCACTCTGCACATATATACGGATATACCAACCGGCAATTAGATCCACTCATCCTTGAGCCTTCTATTTTATCAAATAGAAAGAGAGCTGCGCATACTTCAGTAAAACAATTCAATGTTTCTACTTTTCTTATAATAAGCGTATATATCCCCGTCCTCGCCGATATCCTGTCGCCGCCGGTATCCCTGTCAGCTGCAACAGCTAATCTCCAGTCTTTAGCGGCAGCAGCAGCCTTGTTCTCCACACGACAGCAAAAAAATCTCCAAAGCTCTTGTTTTCATCAACAACGCAAGTTAGGGCTAGGCAGACCACAAATCAGTGAATTGGGAAAGTAGGTTTAATTAGACTTCTGTTTTTTTCTTTTAACTTTGATTCAAATATACCGCAAATCTCAGTGTGTTGGTTAGGAAACACGGTAGTCAGAGATTTTAACTCTCCAAACGTTTCAAAACACTAGATGAAGCGTTTCACTTTTATCGAAACGTCTCATATTTTGAACAGTTACCTTCTGAAACGTTTCAAACGCGTCTCATACCGTTTCTCGTTTCCGAAACGTTTCAGAAACGGGAAACTCCTATACCCAGCCGTTTCCGTGCAACCTAGGTTTTATGCTCATACACATTGACTGTGTGAATAATGGTGTCTTTAATTGTGACGCTATTGTATGTCACTCTAAGAAAGTTGGTTCCTTTCACCATCCAATTGCAACTGGTGAAGCACAAGTAGATCAAAAGTCCCCATTTGGTTCGTGTTGGAAATATCTCATCTTGTAAACATTCTTGAGCGTCGTATTATGTTCATTTAAGTATGATGAAGATATCTAATAATAATAATAACATAAAACTCCCTTCTCAGAATCTTTCTTTTGGCTTTGAAACAGGAAACCTTAAGCTTAAATCAGTGTCTCTGAATGAAGGTGTTTTATATATTCGTAGTGTTGCAGCGTTGCTACTTTCCTCGCCATAGCATTGCTGATTTTGTTTCGTTCCCTTCGACACTTTCACAGTATCTTTTTCATGTGCACTTGTTTTCTTGGCATTGTCATTACTGAACTTCAGATCTCTTTTTTACCCAGTTTTTATAAACTCGTTTTCCTCTCTTACTTCTTCTCCCACTCTTGTCACATTCCTAGTTTTTCTGCTCCTTATGTTTTCCTTTCCCGTATATCTATGGCTTTGCATGTTAGCGAACCCCAATCATTTTGGGAATAAGTCTTTGATGATGTTGTTGTTGTTACCCTGAACTGATTTCATCTGCTATTTTTCTTTCTTAACTATCACCTCTATATTATTGAGATATGGGTAAAGAGTAAATGTTATTCAGCATAGCATAGCGTAGCATTAGCATGATGAAACTGTGCTTCTATGTGAGTGCACTGTGACAATCTAGATAATATGATAGTGGGCTATGTGAAACTAATTATATGCTTGTTGTGCTTGAATGCTTTGCAGATGAGCGGGTGCCAACTGAGCTGAAGAAGGCCATTATGCGAGCAAGGATGGACAAGAAACTCACCCAGGCACAACTTGCTCAGGTGGGTTGCTCGATTCTGACCATACATTTCTATGGCACATAATATATTCACTCCTGTTGCGTTGTTCTGTCTACGTTGTTATTTTGAGAGTCTCTAGGTTATAAGTATAATTAGGCTCAGTTTCGAACTAGCATCTGAAATTTAATGGTTTGAATTTGGAGGTTGATTTTGTAAGAGAAAATTGCAGATGCTGGATTGTTAAACTAGTTCAAAATGGGACTCGAACGTGCGATTGCAAAATGCTCGTATGTTTATGTGGGGACTATACGTGTTATTTCCTAGAACAAAGATATAACTGTTCCTTTGCAGATCATCAACGAAAAACCGCAAGTGATTCAGGAGTATGAATCTGGAAAGGCTATTCCAAACCAACAGGTCATTGGCAAACTGGAGAGAGCTCTCGGTGCCAAACTGCGTGGGAAGAAATGAGAATACTTTGTAAAACCTCATCAACTAGTTATATCTTGTAGTTGTGGTGGTGTCTTCTAGATGGGATTATGTGTGTGCGCTTTAAGTTTGTTCTGGATTACCTCCCGAGTCTGAAACTGGTGTAAATTGTGGCTGTTGCTTTCGGCTCTTTTGGTTTGTTGTATAAACTGCTGATTTTGGGAATTTTTTATAGTAAATAAATGACACTGAGCGGCGTAGTATACTGTATACATAAGAAACAACTCTGTACCTTCAGGCATTTCTTATTATTCCAAGGAGCAATTAGTTCGTGGTGTGACCTATCAAAACTTGTTCAGCAAAGGTTAGATCTTTTAGTTACATTCATTGATAATACTATATCACTGTGAAGATAACAGTCGGGGGAATTTACTGAAATCGCTCAGTTGTGTTTTCACTTCGCACAGTCAGAATTTTAAAAAACTTTACGATTTTACCTCTACTTTAATATCTTTCATAAATTACTATATTTAATCACAATTTATAACATATTACGAGGTGACCCTAAATTTCATTACACACAGTTGGAATTTTAATACGTTCAGTCTGAAAATGACCAATTTAGGGTTAATGTAGGTCAAATTTATTAAAAGCAGTTCAAAAAAAAGCAAAGAAAGATTCCGAAATATTTATATAAGTAAATATATATCATCAAAATTATCAGCAAAGTATACAATGACAAAGTAGACGAAAAGACGAACACGTCGGCGTAAACGGATCAAAAAACGGAGCTATAACGAAGAAGATATGGCAATTTTAAGACCGACACCCGGCGCCAGCGCCAACTAAGAAGGGCGGGCGCCGGCGCCGGTAAAGAATGACGCGCGCCCGCGCGGTCCTCTTTACCAGCGCCGGCCCCGGCCCTTTCTTACCGGCGCCTGTGCCGGGTTCCGGTCTTAAAATCGTCATATCTTCTTCGTTTTAGCTCCGTTTTTCGATCCGTTTGCGCCGACGCGTTCGTCTTTTCGTCTACTTTGACATGGTATACTTTGCTGATAATTTTTCTGATATATGTATTATTTCTTCTTAAGCACAATTAACTATCATCGTCGTCTTGTTCGAATTGCCTATCAACCACTAATTTCATGTCCGTTGAAGAAGAATCTATTTGAAAGTCATTGAAATTTTCTATCATTCCACCAATTTCACGTTCATTGACGAAGAATCTATTGAAATTATCAAAATTTTCTATCAATCAATTAACTATCATTGACTTCTTATTCCATAGTAAAATAATCAAGCATGTTCTATTCTAATTAACAGATGAATTGGACACCAATCTAAATAGTTAGATGCATCGACATTAACTATCATCGACCTCTTGTTCGAACTTACCTATCAATTCCACTAAATTCATGTCCATTAAAGAAGAATTTATTTGACAATCATCAAAATTATCTACCATTTTCCCCAATTTCATGTCCATTGAAGAAGAATCTGTGTGAAATTATCAAAATTGCCTATCAATATTGACATTAACTATCATTGACTTCTTATTCGATAGTAAAACAATCAACCCTGTTCTATTTTAATTACCATACAAATTGGACAACAATCTAAATAGTTAGATGTATCGACATTAACTATCATCGACGTCTAATTCGAAATTTCCTATCAATTCCACTAAAGAAGATCAAGACTTCAAAGTGTGCAGTAAATGATGTCGAAGACTAAAGAAGATCAAGACTTCAAAGTGTGCAGTAAATGATGACGACAAACATGAACTGCTTCATATTGACGATCTACTACTAGACTGCAAGAGTGACGAGGAAGACTAAAGAAGATCAAGACTTCAAAGTGTGTAGTAAATGTATATCTTCAGTTTTAAACATCAGGGATTTTCCCTATACACTATTATTGTCTATCATTTCCACCGATTTAATGGTAGTTCAATAATTGTGCAGTAAATGACGACGAGAAACATGATCTGCTTCATTATGACGATCTACTACTAGACTGCAAGAGTGATGAGGAAAGACTAAATAAGATCAAGACTTCAAAGTGTGCAGTAAATGATGACGACAAACATGAACTGCTTCATATTGACGATCTACTACTAGACTACAAGAGTGACAAGGAAAGACTAAAGAAGATCAAGACTTCAAAGTGTGGAGTAAATGTCTATCTTCGGTTTTAAACATCAGGGATTTTCCATATACACTATTATTGTCTATCATTTCCACCGATTTAACGCTAGTTGAATGATCTCTGAATAGAATTCACGAGAATCATGATATACTAAAGGGACTCCCTGTTGTATGAGTTTAGACTGTCACCTTTTAGCGACAACAATGGCTGAAGCAGATTCCACTAATTAATTCAGAACAATAGTTCTGTTTCTGTTCCTCCATTATAAGTCCAAGCGTACTGTACAAGAGTAAATAATATTATCTTAAGAAAAAATCTGGTTTTACAGAATAGTTTCTTGAGAAAGTCACTCCCTGTTATAGGTGGTTAAACTGTCACCTTTTAGCGACAACAATGGCTGAAGCAGATTCCACTAATTAATTCAGAACAATAGTTCTGTTTCTGTTCCTCCATTATAAGTCCAAGCATACACTACAAGAGTAAATAATATTATCTTCCAAAAAAACTGGGTTTTACAGAGTAGTTTCTTGAAAAAGGTCACTCCCTGTGTAGGTGTTTTGACTGTCACCTTTTAGCTACAACAATGGCTGAAGCAGATTCCACTAATTAATTCAGAACAACAGTTTTGTTTCGGTTCCTCCATTATAAGTCCAAGCGTACTGTAAAAGTACAAATAATTTAGTGAATTCTTTTAATATCAAAAGCGAGATCGGTTTGTCGTCGGAGATTGCTCAAAAAATGTATTTTTACAAATGAAAATGTATACATCTTTGAAACATATTTTCAGGACTTCAAAAGCGAGATCGGTTTGTCGTGGGAGATTGCTCAAAAAATGTATTTTTACAAATGAAAATGTATACATCTTTGAAACATATTTTCAGGACTTCAAAAGTGAGATCGGTTTGTCGTCAGAGATTGCTCAAAAAATGTATTTTTACAAATGAAAATGTATACATCTTTGAAACATATTTTCAGGACTTCAAAAGCGAGATAGGTTTGTCGCCGAAGATTGCTCAAAAAATGTATTTTTACAAATGAAAATGTATACATCTTTGAAACATGTTTTCAGGACATCAAAAGCGAGGTCGGTTTGTCGTCGGAGATTGCTCAAAAAATGTATTTTTACAAATGAAAATGTATACATCTTTGAAACATATTTTCAGGACTTCAAAAGCGAGATCGGTTTGTCGTCGGAGATTGCTCAAAAAATGTATTTTTACAAGTGAAAATGTATACATCTTTGAAACATATTTTCAGGACTTCAAAAGCGAGATCGGTTTGTCGTCGGAGATTTCTCAAAAAATGTATTTTTTCAAATGAAAATGTATACATCTTTGAAACATATTTTCAGGACTTCAAAAGAAGATATGACGATTTTAAGACCGGAACCCGGCGCAGGCGTCGGTAAGGAAGGGCCGGCGCCGGCACCCGCCCTTCTTAGTTGGCGCTGGCGCCGGGTTCCGATCTTAAAATTACCATATCTTCTTCGTTATAGCTCTGTTTTTCGATCCATTTGCGCCGACGCGTTCGTCTTTTTGTCTAATTTGTCATGGTACACTTTGCTGATAATTTTTATGATATATGTTTTTACTTATATAAGTACTTCGGAATCCTTCTTTGCTTTTTTCAAACCACTTTTAATAAATTTTGCCTACATTAGCCCCTAAATTGGTCATTTTCTGACTGAGCGTATTGGAATTCCGACTGTGCGTAATGAAATTTGGGGTCACCTTGTAATATGTCATAAATTGTGGCTAAATATAGTAATTTCTGAAAGATATTAAAGCAGGGGCAAAATGGTCATTTTCCGACTGTGCGAAGTGAAAACATGACTGAGCGTATTGACCCTCATGATTTATGCAAAACTGAATGATCAGCGTTCGAGATCTTGATTCCCGCAATAATGAAGGATGACGTGGCTTTGACCCTTGTGATCAGTTCTAAATAACCGTCATTGTGTACTATAATGTATTTTATGATTACCAATACCATTGGCAACTTGGCGGCTGAATCTTGAAATCGAAGAAGCTCAAACTCTAGTAACTAAAAAAATTAGACTAATTGGTTAAGTGGCCAAGGATGGTAGTTTGAGAGCCTCAAGCCAAACTAAGAGAAGTTTAAGGAGCATTTTAACGGAATACAAAATTACTGTTGATACGTAATGAGATAGTGCAGTGCCATTTTGACCCATAATAAACATGGTGAGATCAGCAGCAAAGAAATGTTGAGATAGTGCAATGCCATTGTGGTCCATAATGGGAGGAGGTTTTCACTCTTTCCTCGAAACTGCTGATTTTATCAATTGTGAAAGATGTTCAAGACATAGAACAAATAAAAGAGGAGAGCGACTACCTCGACCAGCTGGAAAAGAGAGGGAGAGACCTCCAATCCAACTAATTTGGAAAGAAACTGAAGAGATACAACATATGACGAGGTCCTTGAAACGAGGTGAGATATCTAGGCTCTTCAGAGTGCCCTCAATAAAACTTCACGATAGCTGGTCATATGCCTTGGCTAGGTCCACCTTCATGGCTACATATCCATTCCCGACCTTCGTTATGTGTATAAAGTGAAGGGTCTCCTGTACCAGGATAATATTATCGAATATTCCGCGCCCTGGTACAAAACTTGATTGGATACTCCACATCTGGCTGATGCTTATTTGCCTTTTGCTGCATCTGAAGTCGTGCACGAGCAATATTTTCCTTCAAGGACTGTAGAATAGTCGTACGGTCAAGAAGTGTCGTTTCCACCGCTTCCACGGAAGAAGCGCCGGGACATAATCAAGTAAGGAAGATGAAGGAGGCCATGCACTGCTTCGAAGGGCGTCGTGCCGTGGAGGAATGCAAGCTGGTATTGTAGCACCATTCGGCCGAATGAAGATAATCCACCTAAGTCAATGGAGCATTTGACACAAAGCAACCGAGATACTCCTCTAAAAGACGATTAATGACCTCAGTTTAACCATCGGACTGTGGATGATAGGAACTCGACATGAATAAATTGGTACCCTGAAGGCAAAATAACTCCTTCCAAAAGGCACTCATGAAGATCGGGTCACGACCGGAGACAATGTTAGAGGGAAACCCATGAAGATGGCAAATTTCACGAGGAAAGACTTCCGCAACGTCGACCACAGAAAACTTGGAACCAAGAGCACAAAAATGAGCATACTTAGATAGGCGATCCACCACCACCAAAACCAATGCCCAACCATGAGATGGAGGCAAATGAGTAATGAAGTCCATAGAAATCTCATCCTAGACCTTAGAAGGGATGGGTAGCGGTTGCAAGAGACCCTTGGAACCTCGATTTTTGGCCTTGACCTCCTGGCAGGTCGCATAAGATTGGATGACGGGCTTGACATCGTCTCGAATGCCTGGCCAATAAAAAACATCAATGAGCTTAGATAAGGTGGGTGCAATGCTAGCATGACCACCCATGAGAGAAGAGTGAAACTCCTAAACCGGTAGGGAACGAAGAGCGGATACCTTAGGGACAAAGATATGGTCCTTGTAATAAACTAAACCATCCCGAACCGCATAGTCAAGATGGTCTGTAGGATTATCTTGAATATACTATACTAAGTCCTGACAATGCTACGAAATATAAAAATGGAGAGCGGTTAATACAGCCACCACCGGTTGAGACGTCGCCTAAAGGTTGTTGTACTGCTCGTCAGAGATGCGAGATAGTCCATCCACTAGACCATTGTCCTTCCCTAGCTGATAGACAAAAGTGAAGTCAAAGATGAGCAATATAGCCAACCACCGTTATTGCTTCGGAGTCTGAATAGTCTTGGAAACCAAGGAGCGTAAACTATGACGGTCAATGAAGATGGTGAAGCGCGAGCCCAAGAGATAAGGACACCACTTCCGGACAACTTCGGTAATAGCAAACATCTCCCAAGAATAGGCGGAAGTGGACTGCATTCATGATGACGATTGCTTACTATAATAAGCAATATAATGACCTTCCTGGGACAAAAGTGCATCAACTCTAGTATTAGATGCATCAGTTTGATTTAAAAACTCCTTAGCAAAATCGGGAAGCCGCAACACAAGTGCAGAAGATAAGGTGAAACTAGTGAATGCCCCCATATATGTCCCCGACCGGTCATGGACGTGTCTCTTATGCTATTTAGAAATATTTGATAATTTGGAAGAGACGAGATGAACTCAAACTGGAAACCTTATTTGATTGAGAATTTACACACAGAAATTCACTCAATCTTCCTTGCCCTACCTCAGGACTCTGGGACAGTTTAGGACTTTATCCTCTAAGTCCTCTACCCTCTCCTAACTGTCGGCCTACAGTTCCCCAATTGTTCCCCAACTAATCAATCTATCAAATACACAAAGTATTAACACTGGAATCCAGTCCTATCCAGCTCAGCAACTCTCTAGCACTTACACACACTTTAGTCTGACTCACACTTGCTCTAGTTATGTCTCTATTTTTATCTTTTTGCCCTGGATTCTTACATAGCACATTATGCACGTATTTATACATGTTAGTTAAGATATAACTAACACCTATGATCTCCTAGACTTTAGGAGTTGATTACTTTTTAACTACCTAACATAATAGCCACACTCGACTATAGGTTGCTCTTCAGCTTGATCTGGAGCCGTCAAGACACGTGTTGCCTTGGGACTGGACACATTGGCGGCAAATACTCAAGTGGTCAGTCACCACTAGCACTCTCCACTTGCTTGATCTTGTTGGTTCATTAATGCTCATAAATGCTCTTTTAGACTTCATTATGGCTATGTAATAAATGCTTATTAATAGCCCTTGACTTATCTTGTTACTTGCACATTAATGAGCCATCTTTTGTCGTGCAGCTAGTTGCTTGTGTGGATGTGAGAGTCTGCATGAGTTTGTCATTCTTATTGAACTGTTATTATTTATGATGATGAGAGATGTGGTCGTGTGGTGCTTGACTTCTGTGTGTGTACTAGAAGTTTTAATGGAGCTCTCTCGACATGTGCCCGACTGGTGGTTGTGTAACAACCCGGCGTGGTGTTACCTCCCACATCGATCGGGAGAGAGCACGAACCATACCTTATTAGGGTGGGGATACTCTTCCCTTGTGTGACGCGTTTTGGGGCGAAACCCCAGGAACAAATCCGTGCGGCCTGCGTGCCAAAGCGGACAATATCACACATGTGGGTTGTTGGGCTGGGCTGTCACAGATGGTTCAGACAGACCCAGGTCGGTGTGGTCCAGTGAGCCCGTGAGGGCACTGGGCTCCTTAAGGGGGGTAGGGTGTAACACCCGGCGTGGTGTTACCTCCCACATCGATCGGAGAGAGCACGAACCATACCTTATTAGGGTGGGGATACTCTTCCCTTGTGTGACGTTTTGGGGCGAAACCCCAGGAACAAATCCGTGCGGCCTGCGTGCCAAAAGCGGACCAATATCACACATGTGGGTTGATTGGGCTGGGCTGTCACAGAGATCTCAACAAGGCAAAACACACCTTAAGATCGGTAAAGCCAAAAATGTGCTTTAAGACACCATGAAGGTTGTATGACCCCAAGTAGGACCCAAGTGGATTCCTAGGTATTATAATGAAGTAAGGAACACAATAAAACAATTCTCAAGGAGAACTAAGCTCAGGAACACCCTGTGACACAAAAATGTGCGCTAAAACTCCTTAAAGCACGTTTTTGTGAGATTGCCTTTTAAATTGATTTTTAATGGGCTTAAAAATTATAATTATCCTTAAATATGATATATAATCATATTATATCATATTAGGAATCTAATCCCAGAAATTTACGAATTTTTACAAATTTATTATTAAAATATTAATAAAACCCTAAGTGGGGCCCGCATGAGTCAATATTGACCAAGCATGGTCAATGGTCAACTAATTGACCCACTTGGACCATGGCAGCGGCTGGCAATAAGAGAGGAGGCAAAATAATTCCTTGATTGACAATAATGCTACCTAATACATTACTTTTTGAAAATTAAGCTTACTTTTACATTATTTCAAATTCTTTCAATCATTCCTTCCTTTCCTTCCTTCCTTGTCCGATCTCCTCCATCCCAGCCGAGCCCTCCCTTCCTCTCAAGCTCTCAAAGCTTGCTCTTGAACATGGAAGGCAAACCTAGCCCTTAAGTCCTAAGTGTTTTAATGTCATTTTTAGCCCTTTTTCTTCATCTCTTCACTACCAACACCTAAATTTCGTGGCTCATCAATTCCTATGGCTTATTCTCAGTGTTCTAAGGTTAGAACAAGAGCTAAACTCGGTTGAGACCAGTAGAGGGACCAAGGTTGTTCAAATCTACATTTTAAGGTAAAAATGTGCTTTAAGCTCATAACTTTTGATTCCCTTCGAGTTTGGCTGTGAAACTTTGGTCATAGCCTCCTTCTTCTCCTTTTCATGTGGAATCTGTTGGTTAGCCATTTGGAGCAAGGGTGACCGAGATCCAAGAGAAATACTCTCTTTTAAGGCATTTTTCCAAGGTAAAACCTAATAACAAGGTAGTATTTCGAGATCTAACTATTTCCTATGTCAATATGGTGGATCTAACACCTTGTGGTGTGTTTGGTTCAGGTCGAAAATACCTAGAACTTCCCTTGCATTTTTAAGGTGATTTTTGCCTTAAATCTTACATTAATTATCCCTTATGGTTAAGCTCAAGCTTGGAGGGTAACCATATCTTGTTTTTGTGTATTAAACATGTCTAAATCAAGTGGTGATTTTTCCTACAAGTGGCCGAGAGCATACAAGGCTTAATCAAGGTATAAACACCTTAAACTTATGGTTTTTGTAATTTTTAAGCATATACTATATATGGCCGAGAGTGAATATATATATATATAGGTCATATTGACCTAAAAATGGAAAAAAATGGCTAAGATAAATTAAGCTAGTCATTTAAGGGATTTAATTAACATGATGGTCAAATTATGACATTATGTGGAAAAATAATTAAACCTAAGTGAGGCCGAATAATATGCTATATTTTGAGACATTTATTGTGTAATTTATTTTGCAAGTTCAAGGTTGTAATAAGGCCATGTCATTAGGCCATTTTAATTTAAGTTTATAAGCTTATTTAGTTTTATTTATGCTTATAATTAAAATTGGGGCCAATTCGTAATTACTAGGAATAGAAAGCCGTGGGCTTAATTTAGAGCAATTTAGGCTTTTTAAAAATTTAATAAAAATTATAACATTTTATAAAGTTTTGGGTCAAAACTGTAAAAATAGAAAAGTATGGGGTATTGTTGGTAATTACCGAAAGTTTGAGTCCCAATTGGTATTAGAAGTCAAAGTTGACTATATAGGAGACTTTGACCAACTTTGGAGAATTTTAGAAATTAAAATACTACCTTATAATAAGATACTTATTAAATTGTAAAAGATTTATAAGACTTGGGGTGGTATTGTGATTTCCGAAAACTTGGGGGTACTAAAAGGAGTTTAGTACAAACCTTAGGTTATTAGGAATTTTTAGGAATTGATTTGGTTAAATTTGGAGTTAATATGAATTAAATAAGTATAATATAAGGTATTTCATAATATTGTTACAAATGGGTAACATATGTGGTAAAATCGAGATTTAGAGAAAGTATAAGGTTAGGAATAATGTTTATAACCTTTTGGTATAGTTTGGTGATTTTTGGAATTATATACAAGGTTTTATAAGGACATATGTATAATATATGATTTTAATGGAATTAGAAAACTATATGTTAAAGAGGGGAAATTGGTGAATATAGAAAGTTAAGTGGTGGAAAAATAATTTAAATAGACCATGGGGTCTGTTCGGTTATTTTGAGAAAATATAACCATGGGTTATAATATATTAAGGAATAAGGATTATAATATAAGGTATATACTATAAGTGTAACAAGGAAATATAATTTGGGGTTGAGTTGTAAATTATGGAAGTTTGGTGGGAATTAATTAATACCGAGAGTTTAAGGGCTGTTTGGTATTTATTAACAATATATAACTATAAGTTATAATTGTTTTAATGACATAGTTGTCAAAATATATGTTATATAACTATAATATAACATGGTATAAATTATGTGGAGGATTTTGTAAATAATTAAGGAACATAGGTGCTGTTCGGAAATATTAATATTTTTGAATGAACTTTATAATATGGTTTTAATGTTATAAGAATTATAACATTTGTAATATAAGAGGTATTCATTAAAAAGATGATATATATTATAAGAATTGCCATATAAGAAATAGTTCCAAAATACATACACATAAATAAATATGTGTTGTGGAGGAAAATATAATATGGTTTAATGACCATATATTTTCATAATTAAAATGACGTATGATAAAGGGAAAAGAATTACAAACATTGGATATGGAATGTTAGGACTGTACATGTGATAATAAGGATTGATAATGCAAAGTATTGTTTACCACATTGAATTTGGGAAAAAGAAAAAAAAAGAGAGAAACAAACCTTAGAAAAATAAATACTAAGGTGAAATGTATGGTGTATGACAAGAATCATACATACAATATAGAAAAACTATATGATGTACAAACATACATTAGGTTACATGCGATAACAAAAGCTCAACTATAAAGTATATTAATATACGAGACAAGACTACGCTTGTAATATAACACTTTTCCAATCTCGAGTTAAACCTAAAACCCGACAAACATTGACAGTTAATAACGGGGGTTAACCGGGAGGTATTAGTGACGGTACGGGGTACCGTAGAATTTTGTGTTGTTATACAGTATGCTAATCAGTAGCATTATGTATTGTATAGACTGTTAGAGACGACGCACGGAGCATAGGATCTTGCTGATTCATACTCCACCGTAATACTCAGGGTGAACGGTATGTTATTTATGTGGCTTGATTGTCTCTGAGGATTTCCTCAGTTCAGACATTGTGTGAAAATCTGTGATAAGATTGAATGTCTGCTTGTGTGAATTAATATGCTTGAGTTGTGTATTAATGCTGCCTTATTATTACTGTTGTGCGATAACAGTACCGTTCGTATATATGAACATATTATAAAACGAACTAGCGGCAATGATGCTATCTTATATGTGTAATATAAGGAACGTAAGTAAAACGTTGTAGCATTAGGATATAAGATATATAAAATATCTGAGACTTATATACGGAGCATTGGCCTCTTTAACGCCGCTCTCGTATCTAGCACTGGATCCCGAGTCGACATACTCAGGATTGGACTACGACCTTGGTCTGCTGTGTTAGAAAAAAAAAGAATAGTAAAGCGATGCGATGGTATAGATAAGTTTATCAAGGATGTGGCTCTTGCTGTGAACTGTGATCCATTAACGATACTAGGACACCGTGTGGTAGCCGTAAGTATCTGGATAAATTTCCAACGAACTACAGATTGTTCGTAGGACGGAGACTCTACCGCTGGAGTGGCTATTGCCGTGGGTGACCCGCCATAAGAGATGGGTAACTTAGAGACACGTCGTTCTAACGAGACGTTGTCATTAGACATGACTGAACAATTACGAACGACTATATTAACTCGTACATTAGGCGAACATTATTTGGGCTTGCATGCCAAAGACGAGAGTTCATACTCGTTTATAATTCTCGTTACTTCGCCTTGTTGTTCATTGGTTGTGCTTTGTGGTTATGTGTGGTATGTTGGTGGATTTGTTTGAACAAGCCATTGTGCTCATATTGTGTGTTGTGAACTGGTTGTGTCGAGTCACCGTACTCATGTGTGGATTGTGGTTGGGTGTCTGGTCGAGTGAGTCGCTGAACTCAATTATGAATTATTAAGTGTTTGTTGGAGTGGAGTCTCTGTACTCATATAAGCGCTGTAAACGCTTTCAGTGGTTTATTACGATGTGTGAAGCCGGGGGCTTGTTTGTTATTTGAGATTACTGCAATATATATTGTTGCTTTACAGTTTCAACATTGAACTATTTGTATGGAAACGAATTGCATACTCTCGACCAAATAACTGAATGGTCCGAGGGTGCATGACAGTCAGGTAATAACATACTCAGCAGGGGCTGATTCCATACCACAAACTACCATTTTTGCAGGTATGCAACTTCCGGTGTCGGCAAAGAGAGTGACGCGCTGGGTAGTTTGATTACAGTTATTTAAACATGCACTGTTGCATTTTAATACGAACCTAGAAACATGTATAGGTTTTGGATACGTAGAAAGCTCACTGTGAATGTATTTTATATTGGTTTTGGGAGTTTAGATCTATCTCTTGTTGTCACTGCGAGAAAATGTTTCGTATTTAAGAGCTTATCAGGAAGCACGTTATTACTCGTATGGGCGAGCAAGAACGGTGACCAGTAGTCAATTGTTGAGATTACCGCTGCGATTATATTGTTAAGTAAGATGATTAGGAGCCGAATAGAGTAGGGGTGTTACAAAAGTGGTATCAGAGCGGAGTACCGCTCTGATGACAAGAGATAGTAGGATTTATACAGTGAGCATAGGTTTTGGGAATACGGGAAACGTTGTGAGGATACGTGACCTTGCGGGGTTGATGCAATGCTTAAAACTTGCACACCATAACCGTGGAGGCACTTCAATATAAACGACCGAGTAAAGGTCTAACCCGTCCTCTTGACTTATGTCAGGAGAGGTCAGGGTAACAGTACTAAGGAAGAACACGGAGCAGCGGAAGGTGGTGAAGGTCCAGCAACCCCAAGTAACGCGAAGATGGTATGAACCACTCGCACTTGATGGGAGAGCATCCCGGAAAATTTGCAATGGTACCCCACCCGCCGCAGCCCGTATCCCGAGTACTATCTAGTGAGGCAATGAAATGAGAAACACCACGGAGATAACTCTCCTGATCGGAAAGACCCGATGTGGATGCTAAGAAGATTATGTTAAATGTAGAAAATAAGACTTTGTGTTTTGATGTAATGCTTAGGACCGGGGGTCCTGGTAATGACATAATGTCTACCATACGAGGATGTGATAAATAATGGACCGAGTTTGAGGAGAAAAATTTCCTGTAGGACTAATGGGGCTAACTTGCTATGAGCAAAGCAACCCTGTCCTATATCCAAGAAAACACTGGTCAGTGCGCTTGGGGGAAAAGGAAGTGGAAACGACGAGTAATGATTAGTTTAAAGATATGTAATAGATGGAAGGAATTACCTTTTTGAAGTCTCACCCGAAGCGAGTAACTCTAAACCATGCAACACTGAAGGTTCAAGATGGCCCGACGTGCATGAGGAGAAATCTTGAGAACTGTAGGAACAAGAACTCGTCAAATTGCTATCATGCAACGCCTCGTGAGGAGA
The DNA here is from genome assembly GCA_023374045.1 of Limonium bicolor. Lineage (NCBI taxonomy): Eukaryota > Viridiplantae > Streptophyta > Magnoliopsida > Caryophyllales > Plumbaginaceae > Limonium > Limonium bicolor. The sequence continues at coordinate 70,135,159 of CM041782.1, read as the reverse complement.
GTAAGACTTTATTACCATAACAAGCTTGTGGGAACGGGTGCGGGAGTGAGACTATATAAATTTGAATAAGAACTTTTGACTTGAACAGGAACCCGACTAGGGAATAGCACTGCACTAACACACCGTACCGGTGGCGCAGGCTGCATGGCGCACTTGCCACTGCAAGTGCCACACTAACCAAAGTACTAAATTTCAACCTACCTTGCGCACTTGCTACAGCAAGTGCAGCGACAGTAAACTAACCCTAAAGGACGTGGTGGTCCAGGCGGTTACCAATAGAACACTAAATCTTATGTAAGTCCGTAATGCAATAAAGCAGGACACAACCTTCTTAAGGGCAGGGGTACGAAACCCTTGGGTTTGAGGTCGAGAGAACCTCGAGAAGACCTAGCCGGTCTGACCATTAAACCAAAAAAAAAATACACCATTTAGTAGAATATTAAAAGGGGAGTGAATGAGAATAACAATAGTTAGTGCTTACAAGTCTAACCCCAGTGCCGGTATGGACATTAAACGTCAACCATTACCGGTGGGGAGTGACGGGTCTTCAGGACCAGCATAACCATATTTAGAGAGTGCGTGACACTCGTGGTTAAACCACTACGATTGAACATTGCCAGAGGGCAAGAAGTGAGCTATGAGGCAGGACCTTTTAAAAAAAATAATAGGCAGATGTGAACGTGCAATAAAAAGGGGCCGATGTAATGCCCGCACCACACACGCCGGAGGTGTCGTGATCCATTATGCTGCTAGACTCCCGTATGGAGGGCAGTGGATATAAACTAAAAAGTGAAAATTGCCTGATGACGGAAGATACCGTTACCTCAAAGAGGATGGAGGAAATATGAGTTGAATAAGAGTAAGGACCACACAATGAAGAGGAATGATTAGCGGAAACCACTAAGTTGTGGGCACCCAATTGTAACCTCAGGAGAAAGTATTAAAACCAACTAGGAATAAATTAAATAACAAGACTAACAATCATTTAACTATCAGAATCAGTATTGAGGCTGAATATCGTATGGCATAGGCCTACGGAGGGATACCTTAGTACCACCAAAGTGACCCAAAACTAGGGGAAAAAGGGTGATGAATCACAAGTACTGATTAATATCAGACTAACGGGACTACCATAAGACAGGGGAAACCCGAGGTGTCAACCTTTATCATGGAGTCCGAAACACCATATGGTGTAACCCAATAGATTGGGTGGAATCCGCATACTGAAAACTCATGTCTGAAGGCGTTAACAGCCTAGGAGTGAACGGAGAGATAACAGGTAGTTACTGATCCCCACTCACAAATACCAGATGACGAACATGTGGAAACCAGAATCAGGGCGATAAGTCGCAAACACCTATCTTAGAGATAGTAGAGGAAATATACATTAATAAAAGAAACCATAGAGCCTAATATTAGGGCCATTCTGACATTAAAGGTTAAGAATTGGCAGCATAGCTACTCAAACATAAGTTACCAAGACTAAGAGTACGATAATCACCGGGTACGAACGCTACGAGTGCACTAAACGAGACATGGGACGACCGCACTCCTAGGAGCTTGTGGGCCTGACAAACTATATGAAGTTAGTTGGGTAAGTAGTAATGTATCAGTATGGTACCCCATGCATGTAAACGAGTGGTGTAGGACCCAGGAGGTAATCAACTCTGTGTCTAAGTCAGCGAATGGAACCCTGACTAGGTGAACCATGTAATGACGAGAGAGATCTCAGTCAAACTAGCAAGGTTAGGAAAATCAAGGATAGCTTGATAATAAAGTGACATAAGGTCGCAACTCCACAGTGGAGGAGTTAAACATAAGTTTTGGGGATTTTAGTAAACGAGGAAACTAAGGCCAATTGAATGGTAATGGCAAATTGAACCATGAATGAAAAAGGAATTGTGGTATAAGGAAGTTATCTTAGAGAAACCCTTGTGATAGTAGATGCTACCCAAAAAGGGGGCACAGAGAGTTATACCACGCGCTGAGGGCGCGCGATGATGTCGCATTAAATAATAATAACCACATGCCAAGCCATAAACGTTAGTATGTTAGTACCAATTAGGTTGAACAGAAAATGAATACCAAGCTAAAACCCACAGTCGTATTATATGTTTACAACAGACGAAGGGCAAAAGCGAGCATTACAAGAGATACTCTAAGCTGGAGATTAGATACTCCATGCAAACCGCAACGGCGGATAACCGTCCAATCGACTGGTACATGGTGCGCAACAAGCGACCATTATAATAACTGTTAAATACTAAAGTACCAACACACGAGGGATACGAGTTTACACTAGCAAAAGCGGACCTACAAGGTACCCAAAGAACGAACTCATTCCAGAGGGAAATAACTTAGAGTCATGAGGCGCCAGTTGGTTGCGCATATCAGACTCGTCTTGACATTTTAGAGATAACTACTGCAAGCACTAGGTGCTAGAGCATAGCTCGACAACCCTTTTACTGAAGGTTAGTTCGGTAGGGTGACATGAACTCATGGGAACATACCATGAGCATGTATAGAATTCAGGAGAGCTGAATAAAATGGCTAGTTGAAAAATAAGTGTGTGTGACTAACGATACCACACAGCCGAATAAATTACACCATTCCCATAATTATGGAAGACTGTGTAGAAAACACCGTCACATGGACTTGGAACGGACATGAAACTACTACCTAAAAGGGGTAAACTAACCATATAGTAGTTGGGCAGACTGCTTGCGGAGCGAGTGGGCCCATATTGCTTAGGTTTGACATACCTAGCAGGCTTGAGGAACACAAATGATGTGTTTACATCTTCCGATCAAACCGTATATGAATATACATACACCTAAGCGAGGTAGGCGGTATAACCTGAGGGGCTAAAGCCCGACCCTATGGAAAAAGGGGTAATGAAATATGTAACACATTAGTGCACGAATAATCCCACTGGAATGGAACATCTTGAACTTATTACTTCACGATGATATATTCGTAGATTACGTGGGCGTAATCATTTTTAAGGGGGGTAGAGCGATTAAAATATACCGTACGTAGGAGTACGGCGCATGGTACACAGCAGCAAACACTATTATTGTACGTAGAGTACAAGTGTTACGATTGTGTTATGTTACTTGAGGTAATATTGTGATGTATTATGTGTATGAACATAAATATATTTTAGTTCGCATTAGTTATGGTGAATAGGAAAGGGAGAACAGATAGAGTGTTCTTATCCTAATTCTGATTATTTATGCAAACGTTGCGAACACTAAACACATAAACGCCTAACTTGTTATCTCCGGTTGAGAGTTCAAGTAGGTCTATCTGGTAGCTTCGATGGGAGATGGCAAATAAAAGGAGTAGAAAGCTCCATATCATATGATTCGTGACTTGGTATGAAACCGAGTATTGGAATGCGATGAGTGAGTCGGCATGAGACCGATGTATAGTGATAAGTGTCCAAATGAGCATGATTTATAGGTGTATTTCACATATAATATTAGCACTTTTCTTGCTCATTTCTCCACTTCGGTTAGTTTTCCTCTAGTTTATGTTTTATTGTTTATCTCACAAATTTATTGGTTTAACATGAGGAAAACCAAGCTGGGAGTGAAGTAGATTAAGAGACAAACGCATAAACGCAAACGGCTCAGAAAACGGACTTATAACGAAGAATGTAGAGCAACAGAGGGACGCGAGAGTCACGTGCAACCGCCCCCTAAGTGGCGGACGTCACACGGACAACCGCCAGGCGGACAGGGCTGAGGCAACCGCCTCTTAAACGGGCGGTTAAGGAGGCGGACGAGGCACAAGCAACCGCCTCGCGGTCGACACAGAGGCTACCGCCTCTTATCTCGCGGTCACCACACAGGCAACCGCCTCGCGGTCAACATAGAGGCTACCGCCTCTTAAGCTCGCGGACAACACAGGAGTTACCGCCACTTAATGGGCGGTACTAGCAGGCGGACACCAACAGGACCGTGACTAATTATCAGTCGCGACCAGTATCTTCTTCGCGCCGTCGTCGTCTGCAACTCGCGCGACTCGCCGCAACTTATCCATCTACTCTGCACACGCTCGCCCCTGCAATCAATGAAGGAAGCAATCAATGAAGCAATCAATGCTCTTCTTCATCTGCAATCAAACTCGTACGGATCCTAACCTCTATATAAACCCACCACCTTAACTGCATAATATACACCACACATGACGGGAGTCTAAAGAAACCCATTCGCTTACACTTATATTTCCTCCCGTATCACCACATCATTCCACCCTCACGCAGTAACAAAAGAAATAGAAGAGCAGCAGTGGAGAGAACAGACCAGTTCTTCCTCTGAATTAATGTCAAAATCTATCTGAGTAATCTTCTTATCTCCGTTAATGTCTGAGTAATTTTCATTTGTATCCTAGATGGGGGTTTAATTTCTAATATTACGTAATATATATATATATCACCTGTTTCTCTTATTTTAACTTGTTTTAATTCCTTTCAACTAATATTGCTAAATGCTTTGCGCGACAAACGACTGCATTTATTTGGTAACTATCAACATATGATTTTGAGATAGTCTAGGTACCACAAGGAATTAATCTTGATATTTACACTCCGGACTGAGCAGGAAAATATTAAGGCTTTTATTAAGAGTTCGTAACTGACAATTATTAACTCTAATAGGCAATAAATAATTGAGACAAGGTTTTAAGTATGTTTAAGTAATTTAGGAAAATTCCCCCGCTATCCTAGGATACATTTTTCCATTCACATCAATTAATTCACCTTTTTACTGTTTTTATTATTTCTGTATTAATTTAACAAACAAATCAAGCTTGCCTCCCGGCTAAACCCCTTTTTACAGTTTTTAAGTAACTACCAAGACTAGGGTAAATTGAACAATCTCCCTGTGGATACGACACTCGTTATACTACTACGACCGGGAATTGTTTGCAGCCCGACGTTTTATAATTTGAGTTTTTAATTTCCTTTCTTTTAATTTTACACCACTTTAACCACTCAGAAATAACACTCTGCAAATTGGCGCCGTTGCCGGGAGATTGATTCCATCATTTCCCTAGTTTCCGGTAGTTCACCTGTTTTATTATAATAATCTGTCATATTATCTTGTTAATAATCTAACCTTGGACATCGGACTTATAATCTGACTTGGACATCGGACTTCTGACCTGACTTGGACATTTGACTTCGGACTTTGGACATCTAACATCTTAATATTATTGTCATTTCGTTCCATTGTCATTTCGTTCCATTGTCATTTCGTTCCATTGTCCTTTCTTTCCATTGTCTCTAACTACTAACTTTAAATTTCTTGTCATTTCGTTCCATTGTCCTTTCTTTCCATTGTCCTTAACATTTCTTTCCATTGTCATTTCAATTTTCTGTCATTTCTTTCCATTGTCTCTAACTACTAACTTATAATTTCCAGTACACTAACTCCTAACGTTTATCAGCCTAACCAATATTTCTGTCTTTCTTATTTTATTTACTAACTAATTTTGCAGCTTTTGACAAACCACAAGTTATCTTCTGTGCATGCCAAACACTCGAACCCGAGGCTCTCCACCAATCAGTCCGAGCCCCGAACCCGAGCGTACTTTATTTCAAGCGCAGAGAAACCTGAGAAACCAGCCATGGCCAATAACGAAGTTATAAATGAAATTGACCATGCAATTCAACCAGAACACCGTGCCCTATCTGATTATCACCAACCTAACACCGAAGGAAGAGCATCAGCTATAGTTCTCCCCGAACTAACACCAGAAGAAGCCGGACGATGGGTTTTCAAAACCCACTACATCACCGCCGTCCGGATTTAGGCAAGTTTAGTGGAGCGAACCAGATGAAGCCCCAAATCATCTGAGTCTCTTCCTAGACTTTTGCAATTCCTTTGGTCAGACCGGCAACGTCAAAGAAGAATTCGACTCCAACTATTTCCTCATCATTACGGATTCAAAACCGGTGGTATCGAAGCCTTCCCTCCCGATCAATCACCACATGGCTTCAAATGGCCCAAAAATTCCTTGCCAAATACTACCCAAACCAGTAGAACGAGAGGCAATTGATCGGTGAAATCAATACTTTCTGTCAAGAGCCGGGAGAGACGTTATACGACGCATGGACAGATTCAAAGATATGCTAATGAAGTGTTCCCACCATGGTCTTGACGATCAATCCTCTGCCTTTCATTCTTCAACGGTCTGGATGATGGGAACCGACTACTCGTCAATTCCTCTGCAGGAGGAAGTTTCATGATGAAATCTCCTAAAGAAGGAATGGATCTTCTCGAAACCATGACGAGCAATACAAGACAGTGGACGCGATCCAAAGGAAGAACGCCACGAGCAGCAGGCCTACTCCATGTTGAGCCTACAGATCATTTATCAGCTCAGATCTCGTCCCTTGCAAAGATGGTGGAAAAGCTAACAACATCACAGAACGAAATTGTAAAGACAATAGCTTCCCCACCTACAAGTTCACCACCAGCTCCACCCACAGAAGGATGTGTCATATGCGCCGGTCCTCATGAAACTCATCAGTGCGAAGGTAAAAACCACTACGAAGATGCCAAACTTCATAGGAAACTGTCCCGGTAACTCCTATAACACAACAACTTCAAACAAAACATCCATGAGAAATCACCCGAATTTCTCATGGAAAATAATGATCAGAACCAAGGAGGGCAGAACAACAATTCCATGCCTATCAGGGGAACGACCCCAACCAAACTCTAATATGGGTTATAGAGCACAAGGTGCCCCTCTAGGTTTCCAACAGCAACAACCAACAACCATCTTCATCCTTGTGATCCGAACGCAGAACATCAAGAGATGATGAAAGGATTCATGTCCAACTCAGAACCATCTCTCTGCACAAGAAGCTTCAACCAGAAAATCGAAGGAAAATTCAATCAACTTGCAGAACATCTTGCTCGAAGACCGCCAGGGCTCTCCCCAGCCAAATGAACCAAATCCAAGAGAGCAGCCAAGTGCATCTATGTGAAGGAGCACGATGAAAAAGACGGAGGTGGCTAAAACAGCTAAAGTTCCAGAACTACACCTTCCCTCCAAGAGTGGGTTGTAGCAATTGAAACTTCCAAAAGGAATGTAGTTGAACTTGAAAGCACCGCCAAAGTCTATAAAATCGCATCAATCTGAGAATACCTACCTCGAGAACTTAGTAGCCGGTTATGAAAATGAGAAGCTCGATTTGAAGAAGAAGAAGAGGAGGTTAAGGCGATAACCTTGAGAAGCGGTAAGAAAACCGACGAGATTCACATCCCGCAACAATCAGAAGAATCCAAAGAGGATAGTGAAGGAAAAGTTGAGTTCCAGCAGAAAAAAACATCTCCCACCATCCTCACTATTCCACCAGCTTCAGAACCTCCTTCACAAGAACCGCCTATACCATTTCCTCGCCGACTCCAGAAGCAGAAATTGGATAATGAATATGGTAAGTTTCTAGCAATGCTGAAGCAACAAACGTCACACATACAGTTTGTAGACTCATTGCCAAAATGCCAAACTATGCCAAATTCCTCAAACACCTCATATCCAACAAAACTAAATTGGCCGAAGTCGGTACGGTACCTCTCAATGTAGCTTGCTCAGCTACTCTACAAAAAACCACTACCATCAAAATGCAATGATCCGGGCAGCTTCACTATTCCAGTCACATTTGGTAGCACCTCGTTCCATCTCCTATGCGATCTGGGTGCCTCCATCAATTTGATGCCCTCTCCACTTCAAAAGCTGGGAATTGGAGAGATGAAAAGACTAAGATGACCTGCAACTGGCAGATGGTCGGTAACATACCCAAGCGGAGTGGTGGAGGATGTTATCATTAAAGTGGAGCACTTATACTTCCCATGTGATTTTGTCATTCTAGACATCGAAGAGAACTCCACACACTCTCATCCTTGGACGGACCATTCCTTGCACAGCCGATGTGCATATTTGGTAGCCCAGGGGAAGATCACCCTTCAAGCATACAACGAAAAGCTGGAGTTTGCATCAGGAAGATCTCCAGATAGCAAATCCAAAGATCTAAGTTTGTGAGGGATATCAATCATCATCATCCCCACTTCTGTTTATTACCCTTCCAGACGGCATGTCTACAAGAGATCCACCACCAATCCCGGACGAAGAGCGGGATAAGAAAAGAAAACATGCATCCAGGTGGACTCTCAAAAAAAACCATCGAGTCATGCTTTGGATCTCCTCCTCATAACCACCCCCCATGATCGATCTAACGAAACAGCGTCTAGCTAAAGACGTAAAGAAGGGCAGCTTTCGGGAGGCAACCCGGACGAACTATCTTTTATATGCTTTTATTGCGGTTTTAATTTTCAGATTCCCTTCAATTTTATTTTTGCTAACTTTTAACCCCGTTTATAGTATGGTTGCTTCTAGTGTTTTATGCAGGTGCAATTTCATGTTACACCGCCAACCAAGCTACGCTACTTGAGGCTGAAGCTCAAGTGTGGGGGAAGTCCAAACACGCTAGCAAAAAAAAAAAAGGGGAGTACCAGTTTCTTTAAACTTGCTTTTATTAAATAAATTATGCAGAGGAGAATTATATGCTTAAATGAATATTCGTGAGCTATGTGTTGTCTCTATTTTATCTACTTACCGAAAAGGTCTTCTGAAACTTTCCCTTGTTTTTTTCCGGTGAACAATGAGGACATTGTTCAAATTAAGTGTGGGGGAGTGTGCCCTTTTCGGTGGACATTTTGTGCTTAAATGCTTAATTCTTGATCTTGCGTGTTCAAATTCAATATTGTGGACCTGTATATGTGGGTTGTTCTCTTTAGGAATAAATATTGTTATGAATTGTGGGATAATGGTATAAAATGTACAAAAATTTTAAAATTTTGATTACTTTGAGGAGCATTTTTAGCGGTATGACCAAATGATCTGAAATGGTTGGATTTTTATTACTCAGGGGTTCTTTCTGTCTTCTTTCTTAGGGATTGCTAAGGGGTGCTTCTCTGTCAAAAAGGAAAAAATAAAATAAATAAGGGACTTTCGAGACACCATTGGTAACCAACAAGAGAGTTGAGTGTTCTTAATACAAAGGGCTTGATGCTACTATTATCTTCTCATCTCGTATGCAAAAGTGAAACAAATGCATAAATCTTTTTTCCTTTTGTTTTCTCCTCAATGCCCATCTTGAGAGAAGTTGGCCATGGTAAAAAGTTCTCAAAGTCACCTTAAATCAGAAAGCATTGAAGTACTCCGGATCATACCCCGAAACTCTAATTTTTATTTTTTGCCCTGAGTACACCTATGCCACCAGTAGGTGATGGATCACACTCCTCTAATGGTTTAAGATCATGTACTATTGACTTCTTTATCCTACCCTTCATAATAATATTTGTTATTATTGAGCATTCCCTACTTAGGGTACGTAGTTTTGCTTGAGGACAAGCAAAAAGATAAGTGTGGGGGTGTGATAGTGTCCAAATGAGCATGATTTATAGGTGTATTTCACATATAATATTAGCACTTTTCTTGCTCATTTCTCCACTTCGGTTAGTTTTCCTCTAGTTTATGTTTTATTGTTTATCTCACAAATTTATTGGTTTAACATGAGGAAACCAAGCTGGGAGTGAAGTAGATTAAGAGACAAACGCATAAACGCAAACGGCTCAGAAAACGGACTTATAACGAAGAATGTAGAGCAACAGAGGGACGCGAGAGTCACGTGCAACCGCCCCCTAAGTGGCGGACGTCACAGGACAACCGCCAGGCGGACAGGTGAGGCAACCGCCTCTTAAACAGGGCGGTTAAGGAGGCGGACGAGGCACAAGCAACCGCCTCGCGGTCGACACAGAGGCTACCGCCTTATCTCGCGGTCACCACACAGGCAACCGCCTCGCGGTCAACATAGAGGCTACCGCCTCTTAAGCTCGCGGACACACGGAGTTACCGCCACTTAATGGGCGGTACTAGCAGGCGGACACCAACAGGACCGTGACTAATTATCAGTCGCGACCAGTATCTTCTTCGCGCCGTCGTCGTCTGCAACTCGCGCGACTCGCCGCAACTTATCCATCTACTCTGCACACGCTCTGTCCCCTGCAATCAATGAAGGAAGCAATCAATGAAGCAATCAATGCTCTTCTTCATCTGCAATCAAACTCGTACGGATCCTAACCCTATATAAACCACCACCTTAACTGCATAATATACACCACGCATGACGGGAGTCTGAAGAAAAACCCATTCGCTTACACTTATATTTCCTCCCGTATCACCACATCATTCCACACTCACGCAGTAACAAAAGAAATAGAAGCAGCAGTGAGAGGAGAACAGACCAGTTCTCCTCTGAATTAATGTCAAAATCTATCTGAGTAATCTTCTTATCTCCGTTAATGTCTGAGTAATTTCATTTGTATCCTAGGATGGGGGTTTAATTTCTAATATTACGTAATATATATATATCACCTGTTTCTCTTATTTTAACTTGTTTTAATTCCTTTCAACTAATATGCTAAATGCTTTGCGCGACAAACGACTGCATTTATTTGGTAACTATCAACATATGATTTTGAGATAGTCTAGGTACCACAAAGGAATTAATCTTGATATTTACACTCCGGACTGAGCAGGAAAATATTAAGGCTTTTATTAAGAGTTCGTAACTGACAATTAAACTCTAATTGGCAATAAATAATTGAGACAAGGTTTTAAGTATGTTAAGTAATTTAGGAAAATTCCCCCGCTATCCTAGGATACATTTTTCCATTCACATCAATTAATTCACCTTTTTACTGTTTTTATTATTTCTGTATTAATTTAACAACAAATCAAGCTTGCCTCCGGCTAAACCCTTTTACAGTTTTTAAGTAACTACCAAGACTAGGGTAAATTGAACAATCTCCCTGTGGATACGACACTCTTATACTACTACGACCGGGAATTGTTTGCAGCCCGACGTTTATAATTTGAGTTTTTAATTTCCTTTCTTTTAATTTTACACCACTTTAACCACTCAGAAATAACACTCTGCATATAGCCTAGTGGAGGTAAAACCTCTAGGAATTGTATGAATAATTATAAGTCGAGTGAACTTGGTTCGTGGTTAGGATACATGACCCTATATGCCGGTGATTAGGTTAATTACACTAGTTGACTTGTGTATCTATGGGATACAAGGTGGTAAATATCAAGAGGAAACGAGATTAGAAGTGAATAAACAATTGATTGATTGAATTTGACGTGGGAAGTTGAACTTGATCCTGGTCCGATCAAGGGAAACCGAACACAAATTGAGGTGAGAGATAGTTCAACACTGACGCTGACCACGTCGGGGTTGAACGATTCTCGAAACTTCCTACAAGTGGACACAGATATGAATGGAAATTGGAATTTAGGCGTCACTCGAAGAGCCGTGGACCGTGGAGTCCTTCGCCATTAGACCGGTGTGTCTGCGAGTGACATCACCCAGAGAGCCGTGGACCGCAGAGCCCTTTGTCATTAGACCGGCGTGTCTGTGGGTGACTAAGGAAATAAGGTGACTGCCCGAGGAGCCGTGGACCGCAGTGTCCTTCGTTATGATCAAACCGGTGTGTCCGCGGGTAGTAGACGTTGGTTGGGTTGGGGATCGTCAGGTCCTGGTCTTTAAGACTGCTTCCCTGTGAGTTGTCAACGTTAACTATATGTGCACACATACATGTGGAATGATGTGTGAGTATCCTCGCGAGATACTAACATGTAGATAGGGATGCGTGGAGTATCCCTTGCGAACACCTTTGAGTACTTTATGAGATTTGCACCTTGTCTAGTGCTGTGTATTATGAGTTTTGCACCTTGTCTAGTGCTGTGTACCATGGGTTTTGCACCTTGTCTAGTGCGGTGTACTATGAGTTTTGTACCTGGATGAATATATATATAGTACCGTTGAGTACTTTTGTGGATGAATTTGATGTGCACCTTGCTTAGTGATGTGATATGATTGAGTTTATACCATGAGTTGGCTATTTGATATATGCTGTATGTATAGACTAGGTTTGAACCTAGTGGGAGTTACTCCCTAGCAATGGACTGTTTGGTTACTTAGTGGAACTTGATTCCTTAGGTGAACTGTAGAGGATTAAGGACTTCGGGACGAAGCCTTTTTAAGGGGGGTAGACTGAAATACCCCTAATCTTTAAAATATAATTAAATGATCTATTAATGATCTAAGAGGATTATTAAACATCTAAATATTATTGGGGAACAATCTAAAAGATCTCAACAAGGCAAAACACGCCTTAAGATCGGTAAAGCCAAAAATGTGCTTTAAGACACCATGAAGGTTGTATGACCCCAAGTAGGACCCAAGTGGATTCCTAGGTATTATAATGAAGTAAGGAACACAATAAAACAATTCTCAAGGAGAACTAAGCTCAGGAACACCCTGTGACACAAAAATGTGCGCTTAAACTCCTTAAAGCACGTTTTTGTGAGATTGCCTTTTAAATTGATTTTTAATGGGCTTAAAAATTATAATTATCCTTAAATATGATATATAATCATATTATATCATATTAGGAATCTAATCCCAGAAATTTACGAATTTTTACAAATTTATTATTAAAATATTAATAAAACCCTAAGTGGGGCCCGCATGAGTCAATATTGACCAAGCATGGTCAATGGTCAACTAATTGACCCACTTGGACCATGGCAGCCGGCTGGCAATAAGAGAGGAGGCAAAATAATTCCTTGATTGACAATAATGCTACCTAATACATTACTTTTTGAAAATTAAGCTTACTTTTACATTATTTCAAATTCTTTCAATCATTCCTTCCTTCCTCCTTCCTTCCTTGTCCGATCTCCTCCATCCCAGCCGAGCCCTCCCTTCCTCTCAAGCTCTCAAAGCTTGCTCTTGAACATGGAAGGCAAACCTAGCTCTTAAGTCCTTAAGGTAAGTGTTTTAATGTCATTTTTAGCCCTTTTTCTTCATCTCTTCACTACCAACACCTAAATTTCGTGGCTCATCAATTCCTATGGCTTATTCTCAGTGTTCTAAGGTTAGAACAAGAGCTAAACTCGGTTGAGACCAGTAGAGGGACCAAGGTTGTTCAAATCTACATTTTAAGGTAAAAATGTGCTTTAAGCTCATAACTTTTGATTCCCTTCGAGTTTGGCTGTGAAACTTTGGTCATAGCCTCACCTTCTTCTCCTTTTCATGTGGAATCTGTTGGTTAGCCATTTGGAGCAAGGGTGACCGAGATCCAAGAGAAATACTCTCTTTTAAGGCATTTTTCCAAGGTAAAACCTAATAACAAGGTAGTATTTCGAGATCTAACTATTTCCTATGTCAATATGGTGGATCTAACACCTTGTGGTGTGTTTGGTTCAGGTCGAAAATACCTAGAACTTCCCTTGCATTTTTAAGGTGATTTTTGCCTTAAATCTTACATTAATTATCCCTTATGGTTAAGCTCAAGCTTGGAGGGTAACCATATCTTGTTTTTGTGTATTAAACATGTCTAAATCAAGTGGTGATTTTTCCTACAAGTGGCCGAGAGCATACAAGGCTTAATCAAGGTATAAACACCTTAAACTTATGGTTTTTGTAATTTTTAAGCATATACATATATATGGCCGAGAGTGATATATATATATAGGTCATATTGACCTAAAAATGGAAAAAAAATGGCTAAGATAAATTAAGCTAGTCATTTAAGGGATTTAATTAACATGATGGTCAAATTATGACATTATGTGGAAAAATAATTAAACCTAAGTGAGGCCGAATATACATGCTATATTTTGAGACATTTATTGTGTAATTTATTTTGCAAGTTCAAGATTGTAATAAGGCCATGTCATTAGGCCATTTTAATTTAAGTTTATAAGCTTATTTAGTTTTATTTATGCTTATAATTAAAATTGGGGCCAATTCGTAATTACTAGGAATTTAGAAAGCCGTGGGCTTAATTTAGAGCAATTTAGGCTTTTTAAATAAATTTAATAAAAATTATAACATTTTATAAAGTTTTGGGTCAAAACTGTAAAAATAGAAAAGTATGGGGTATTGTTGGTAATTACCGAAAGTTTGAGTCCCAATTGGTATTAGAAGTCAAAGTTGACTATATAGGAGACTTTGACCAACTTTGGAGAATTTTAGAAATTAAAATACTACCTTATAATAAGATACTTATTAAATTGTAAAAGATTTATAAGACTTGGGGTGGTATTGTGATTTCCGAAAACTTGGGGGTACTAAAAGGAGTTTAGTACAAACCTTAGGTTATTAGGAATTTTTAGGAATTGATTTGGTTAAATTTGGAGTTAATATGAATTAAATAAGTATAATATAAGGTATTTCATAATATTGTTACAAATGGGTAACACATGTGGTAAAAATCGGGATTTAGAGAAAGTATAAGGTTAGGAATAATGTTTATAACCTTTTGGTATAGTTTGGTGATTTTTGGAATTATATACAAGGTTTTATAAGGACATATGTATAATATATGATTTTAATGGAATTAGAAAACTATATGTTATAAAGAGGGGAAATTGGTGAATATAGAAAGTTAAGTGGTGGAAAAATAATTTAAATAGACCATGGGGTCTGTTCGGTTATTTTGAGAAAATATAACCATAGGTTATAATTATATTAAGGAATAAGGATTATAATATAAGGTATATACTATAAGTGTAACAAGGAAATATAATTTGGGGTTGAGTTGTAAATTATGGAAGTTTGGTGGGAATTAATTAATACCGAGAGTGTTAAGGGCTGTTTGGTATTTATTAACAATATATAACTATAAGTTATAATTGTTTTAATGACATAGTTGTCAAAATATATGTTATATAACTATAATATAACATGGTATAAATTATGTGGAGGATTTTGTAAATAATTAAGGAACATAGGTGCTGTTCGGAAATATTAATATTTTTGAATGAACTTTATAATATGGTTTTGATGTTATAAGAATTATAACATTTGTAATATAAGAGGTATTCATTAAAAAGAATGAATATATATTATAAGAATTGCCATATAAGGAATAGTTCCATGAATACATACACATAAATAAATATGTGTTGTGGAGGAAAATATAATATGGTTTAATGACCATATATTTTCATAATTAAAATGACGTATGATAAAGGGAAAAGAATTACAAACATTGGATATGGAATGTTAGGACTGTACATGTGATAATAAGGATTGATAATGCAAAGTATTGTTTACCACATTGAATTTGGGAAAAAGAAAAAAAAAGAGAGAAACAAACCTTAGAAAAATAAATACTAAGGTGAAATGTATGGTGTATGACAAGAATCATACATGCAATATAGAAACAAACTATATGATGTACAAACATACATTAGGTTACATGCGATAACAAAAGCTCAACTATAAAGTATTAATATACGAGACAAGACTACGCTTGTAATATAACACTTTTCCAATCTCGAGTTAAACCTAAAACCCGACAAACATTGACAGTTAATAACGGGGGTTAACCGGGAGGTATTAGTGACGGTACGGGGTACCGTAGAATTTTGTGTTGTTATACAGTGTGCTAATCAGTAGTTATGTATTGTATAGACTGTTAGAGACGACGCACGGAGCATAGGATCTTGCTGATTCATACTCCACCGTAATACTTTCAGGGTGAACGGTATGTTATTTATGTGGCTTGATTGTCTCTGAGGATTTCCTCAGTTCAGACATTGTGTGAAAATCTGTGATAAGATTGAATGTCTGCTTGTGTGAATTAATATGCTTGAGTTGTGTATTAATGCTGCCTTATTATTACTGTTGTGCGATAACAGTACCGTTCGTATATATGAACATATTATAAAACGAACTAGCGGCAATGATGCTATCTTATGTGTAATATAAGGAACGTAAGTAAAACGTTGTAGCATTAGGATAGTAAGATATATAAAATATCTGAGACTTATATACGGAGCATTGGCCTCTTTAACGCCGCTCTCGTATCTAGCACTGGATCCCGAGTCGACATACTCAGGATTGGACTACGACCTTGGTCTGCTGTGTTAGAAAAAAAAAGAATAGTAAAGCGATGCGATGGTATAGATAAGTTTATCAAGGATGTGGCTCTTGCTGTGAACTGTGATCCATTAACGATACTAGGACACCGTGTGGTAGCCGTAAGTATCTGGATAAATTTCCAACGAACTACAGATTGTTCGTAGGACGGAGACTCTACCGCTGGAGTGGCTATTGCCGTGGGTGACCCGCCATAAGAGATGGGTAACTTAGAGACACGTCGTTCTAACGAGACGTTGTCATTAGACATGACTGAACAATTACGAACGACTATATTAACTCGTACATTAGGCGAACATTATTTGGGCTTGCATGCCAAAGACGAGAGTTCATACTCGTTTATAATTCTCGTTACTTCGCCTTGTTGTTCATTGGTTGTGCTTTGTGGTTATGTGTGGTATGTTGGTGGATTTGTTTGAACAAGCCATTGTGCTCATATTGTGTGTTGTGAACTGGTTGTGTCGAGTCACCGTACTCATGTGTGGATTGTGGTTGGGTGTCTGGTCGAGTGAGTCGCTGAACTCAATTATGAATTATTAAGTGTTTGTTGGAGTGGAGTCTCTGTACTCATATAAGCGCTGTAAACGCTTTCAGTGGTTTATTACGATGCGATGTGTGAAGCCGGGGGCTTGTTTGTTATTTGAGATTACTGCAATAATATTGTTGCTTTACAGTTTCAACATTGAACTATTTGTATGGAAACGAATTGCATACTCTCGACCAAATAACTGAATGGTCCGAGGGTGCATGACAGTCAGGTAATAACATACTCAGCAGGGGCTGATTCCATACCACAACTACCATTTTTGCAGGTATGCAACTTCCGGTGTCGGCAAAGAGAGTGACGCGCTGGGTAGTTTGATTACAGTTATTTAAACATGCACTGTTGCATTTTAATACGAACCTAGAAACATGTATAGGTTTTGGATACGTAGAAAGCTCACTGTGAATGTATTTTATATTGGTTTTGGGAGTTTAGATCTATCTCTTGTTGTCACTGCGAGAAAATGTTTCGTATTTAAGAGCTTATCAGGAAGCACGTTATTACTCGTATGGGCGAGCAAGAACGGTGACCAGTAGTCAATTGTTGAGATTACCGCTGCAATTATATTGTTAAGTAAGATGATTAGGAGCCGAATAGAGTAGGGGTGTTACATACCATCTGTGACAGCCCAGCCCAATCAACCCACATGTGTGATATTGTCCGCTTTGGCACGCAGGCCGCACGGATTTGTTCCTGGGGTTTCGCCCCAAAACGCGTCACACAAGGGAAGAGTATCCCCACCCTAATAAGCTATGGTTCGTGCTCTCTCCCGATCGATGTGGGAGGTAACACCACGCCGGGTGTTACAGGTTGGGCACAAGTCATGAATGGAGCGTGCATGCAACCTTGCGTGCTAAGCCACTCCTCTACCTGTTTACTTGTGTCTCAAAGCTTAACAAACATATTAGATAAACAACACAGGTTTGCTATCATCAAAACTAAAGGATCTTGACTTAACAATTTCCCCCTTTTTGATGATGGCAACCAATACAAAGTTATATGTACTTGGCGACTTGAAATTTAGAGATATTCCCCCTAAGAAGGATTCCCCCTGAGTTTGTTAAAGGTTGAAAATCTAAAGTGATAAAAACAACACACCAACACAACAAACAACAGTTTTATACCATGACCAAAGTAGAGAGTTTTTCACTAAGATGATTACATAATACAAGGAAGATAGTCGTAGTTCACAAGTATATATCTTTCTTTCTCCCTTTGCTATACAACAAAAATGGGGAGCAACTACACGACTTAAGTTATTGAAAAGGCCACGACATTCTATAGATTTCAAACTACAAGATTGATAGAGACAAGCTAGATGGAGTGACGGTTCTATGGATCCCAAGTGGAGACATCTAAGCCATGGGTTTTATCATCGGGAAAAGCCATGAATAGTGGTGATTCAGCCATGGTAGAAGTATCTGATTCATCAGAGTCTACGGTAAACTCCATGCAGTGAGGAGATGTAGTATGAGATTGAGTAGCACTTGAGGTGACAGACCAGGTTGTGAAAGAGTCTGAGTCTGGTTGGACATAGATTTGTGCAACATACTTCTTTGGGTGTTTCATGAACGTAAACTTACGGATGGTGGAATGAACAGGTTGTTCATTCGAGCTTGATGAACTTTGTGGTTCTTTGTCCATGTTTTGAGAGTTGATGGAATGACTGTGAGTGGTAAAAATGTGAGCTAAGTTTTTATAGACACTTGGGGATATGCTCAACGACTGATCGGTGAGGGGTAATAAATGAGGTGCCACGTCTGGCAGTCTATGATGTAGGGTTTTTAGGTGTCAAGTTATGAGATCGGATTATTGGAATGATTGGGATTGAATGTCTCTTATCATTTGTAATTTTTAATCAAGGAAGAAGCATTCAATGCAATAAATTCTTTCGTAAACAAGATTTTCATTCAAGGTAGACAAAGTAACAGTTGCATTTCGATCAATATCAAAAGATTGCAACAGATAGTCAATGGAAGAAGAAAAACAAAAGAAGGATAAGGAAAAATCTAACTTAAAACTACAATTTCTCACACGCTTCACTCGAGTCTTTAAGAGACTTAGAACGCTCAGGCTATAGGTATTGATCTAGAAAATCTATTACTCCGTGAACCATGTGATGAACTCTTAGTTCTTTGGAGATAGCATGCACAGTGGTAAGAGTGACTCGTTCACGCTGAAGAATGTCTCGAGCTGAAGTATCCAAACTGGTCCCTCGACCTGTCGTGGACTGGTGAGAGACTGCGCTTCCTTTTGTGGGAAGATGTCCTGGCAAGTGGGCGAGGCTCTGACCGCGATTCCTCGCTTTTGGTAGGCTTTTGAAGGATCGTCAGCTTCTCTCCTTGAGTTTTGATCCCCATCTTGGACAACATCTCTGAGCAGATGCAGTCCTGAGCGGTCCGCGAGCACTCGTGGAAGGAGTTGGTGTCCACTCCACGCTGTTGTAGTGCCGTGGTGACCACTCCCCCGTGAACTAGACCGTGGTTTACGTATCGACTCTCCTCAATGGTGAGGAGAATCATGGCCGGGAGGTCAATCTCTTCCTTGGTCTTGATGACGTACATGAGCCTCACATCTCTTGCATTGATGATATGGGTTCTTTGATTCCTCGGGGTGATGTTGTGGGTGAGCAGGTTGAAGAGAACTCTGTCAGGAATAGACATCTCCACGGCATGGAAGTTCTTCATTGTGGCCCCTTTGTTGAGCATTGACCATTTCCTCCTTGATGCCTCATGGCCCAAGTCTTGTCCTTTGGAACGACCAATCCCTCCGGCTCCAGATTAAAAGCCTTACAGATCCAAGACTTTGTGATGTTTATGTGGACTCCTTGGACTTTTGAGATGATGTCTTCATCATCATTGCTCTAGAGGTGGCCAAGATTCCTCATATGCTCCTTGAGCAGCTCCGTGTAGACAGCGATAGGCTCCTAGAAGAAGTAACCACATCCTGGGATCCAGCAGCTCCAAGATCTCTCCAAGACCCATCTTCTCCCTCAATTCCATGTCCATCGTCTTTGGTAAGACAAGACAGGACTTGTCGTTGATGTTCTCAGCTTTGATGGTTGTGAGCTCGAGCTCCTTAAATTTCTTCAGTCGCTTGAGCGACTGTTGTGGCTGTGGCTTCGCAACCGCCTTCTTTGATTGTTTTATCTCCTTAGGCTTCTGTGGGTGTGGTGAAGGAGCAATTTACTGTTTGCCCTTGGCCTTCCTTAGCTGTTTACGCTCCTCGAGCGTTGGTATGATAGGTGAGAGTGACTTTGTGTCGCTTTCTCCTTTCTGACTCAATCGGTGAGGTGTCGGCGACCGTTCTACGATCGGTAGTGTAGTCTGAGTGAGAGGTTCTTCTTGTTCCTCCGAATTTGGCTCATTCTTAACTCTTCTTCTACCGAGGGTTCCTTTTGTGACTTCTCGTCACTGTGGACCTCTTCTTCTTCGAAGTCGTGAATGACTTGTTCGACGACAGCAATGGGAGTTTCTTCCTCGTCGTTGGTGAAGTGCAGCCGGTGAGTTGCTGGCTTAGAGGTGGATTGAGTTTGCTTGGGTTTTTCTTGTTTAGTTTGGCTACGCTTGGAGGCGCGAGTTGCGCGACTTGTGGAGGCTACTGAGTGACTTTTTCTCTGTGGAGCTTTTGGATTTTTGACTTTTGATTGCTTCGTGGCAATCTTTGTGGTTTTGGGAGGGAGCGGGAGAGGTCATGACTGGATTTTCTATGGGGGTTGGAGTAGGCAGGATTTTGGGGTTGAGAGTGCCGGATTGAATGAGGTGGTGAAGTTTAGGTAGATGGATGCTTAAATAGGTTACCTCTTGCTACCGCAATTCTCCTTCGTCCATGACTCAAGGACAATTTGGTCTCCTCCTGCTTGGACAGACAAGGTGGCGGGAGGCTGTATGTCGGTGCTTTTCTCTAGAGAAACATCCCTGAGGATGTCCTTGGTCTTTGAGCGAAGAGCAGATTTGGGTACCATGATTGATCAAGGGTTTTTGGATTTAAGACTTTTCGATCGAGAGTTTGAGCGAGGCTGTGAGGTGAGGGTTTCTTAGCACAAAGCTCATAAAGTGTTGTAAGAGAGAAAAGAATTTGGTTGAATGCTAGAGATTCGGAGAAAGTGAGGGCAATAGCGTGAGAAAAATTGAACTCTCATCGCCCTTTATAGTTATCGAGTAACGGTCGGCAACCGTTCCCCCGCTCGCTGAACAGGTTGTAACGGTACTATTCATACGGGCATCGATCGTGACTGTCAGTCGTTGATCCTGTTGTGATTTTGCCCGTTTATCCGTTACTCCCTTCCTATTCTAGCCTTACTTTTGTGAAATGGCTGACATATCTGTTTCAGGTAGTCGTTTGACATAATTTTCATGCATTGAACTGTACCTTGATCATTGAACGACATACTTGAGGTATTGCTCACATGTTGGTGACCAATCGTGGGAGTCAAAAGATAGCCTAATTGTGATCAATAAATATCCTTCCAAGATCATGAACAATCTTGTTGAACCTTTCTCTACTTAGAGGTTTGGTAAAGATGTCTGCTAGTTGATTTTAGTTGAAATACTTTAAACCAACTAACTCTTTTCACAACAATTGTAAGAAAATGATATCTAATGTCAATGTGCTTAGTACGAGAATGATGTACTGAAATACCCCAAACTTAAACATAGTGATTAAGATTATTCTAATCCTTACTTAAGAGCCTAATAATGCTTAAGTAATATTGGTAAGGAAAAATAAATCCAAAAGAAATAAGGAAACGCTTAAAAAGCAAAAAAAACGCTAACTAAGCGTTAAATAACCATAGGAGGTATGAGACCTGGTTAGTGTACTACATGGATTCTAAATGCTTAATAAGGCCTAAACAATATATGGGAAAAAACCCAGGAGAAAACAGATCCTTAAAACGGATTAAAAAACTAATGAACCTTAAAGCGCGTTTTTCGAGGCAACGGGGAAAACGTGACTTTAAGTGGGTCAAATAGACTCGTAATAATTTTGGTCAACTAAATAATCATTAATAAATATTAGTGAAGCTTTAGAACCAATAAAATCAACAAAACGAGAAAATAGTAAAAACTGTCAAAAAACGGGAAGTTGTGGGGTAGAAACATAAATACCTCAAACTTATGTGTCCACTTTTTGAAATAAAAATGTGGAATCTGTGTGTGTGCAGTGGGTCCGATTTTAAGCCCTCTCTCACACTCCCTCACCTCCCATTAAAATGTGCTAATGCACTACAAGACAAAACAATAAAAAGCAAATAAATACTTTTAACTCACCACTCTCTCTCCTACCCCACTTCACTCACGTACACAGCCCCCATATCCCTAACTCTCTATTTATTCTTCCTCCAACCGGATAACAATGGAGAAGTGAGCAACCTCACAAAAAACTCAACTTCTCTCTCTTGTTACTCCCTTAAACCTTCTCCAAAAATTATAGAAATACTACCATTGCCTTCCTCTCATCAAGGAGAGTATTCCCTCCCTTCAAAATCCGAAAATGAGAACTTTCATCTCCATGGGTGTGTAGCATTTGGAGCTTCAAGACCACCATTAGAACCACCTCCTTCTCCTTGTTATTTTGAGGTAAAAATCTTCTTGAAACCTTACCTTTTCTAGCCCTTGTGGGCAAAACGAAATTTGGGAAACTAAACCCTTGTTGTTCTTGTACTATAGCCGATTTTGGCTTCCTTGGAGAGTGGGAAATCTTGTTCTTGAGCCATTCCAAGCTTCACTCATACCCTTGCAAGGTAATGAAAATTCTAAACCCTAAAATATGCATTAAAGTTTGAAGAATGATTAAGGTTTAGTTAGTATTGAAGTGTATATATGAATGGGTTGTAGTGTTAGAGGATTTGGGTTTACCAAAACCGGTGGAAGAGGAAAGAAAGAGGAGAGAAGGAAGAAGGGAGAAGGCAAGAAAGGAAGGAGACCTAGAAACACAAGGTAATTACCCTAACCTTGGGCTAGTTGCGTATGCCTTAGTGTAGCAGGTTTTGAGTAGTAAAATGAGTAATGTATTGAGTAATGAGTAGTAAGTATGTTGTAGTGTAATGAGGAAAGGTAATGTAACAGTTTTGGAGTTTTTTTAAATGATGTTTAAAAGCTTGGGAAAACCATGGGTAGTATATGAGTATGTGCAGGAATTTTATGGCATCGTAGTGGAGTTGAAATGTGTATAGTGTATTGTATAAACAGGTGTAGGAATGAACATTTGTGAGCTGAATTAATGTGTGGGTAGTGTTAAAAATAAAGGGGAGACTATGTCCAAATTTGGCTAGAAACTAAAGGACTTAAGTGTTTAAGATGAGGAAGTAACCTAGGTGGTAACTAGGTGTATTTGGAGAGTGTAAAGGGAGTAGTTTAGTGTTTTGAAACAGATTGGAAAAGGGGTTTAAATAATGAGAAGAATTAGAGTGCAAAGTAGTGTAATTAGAATGCTAGGAGTGGCATTAGTTGAGGGAGTATTGGAGAATAGAAGTTTAAGGAAAAATCTGTAGCATAATAGAGGAAGCAAAATCTATAGCAAGTGAGGGGTAAAAACTGATGTAAAGTGTTGGAATAAAATGAGGAAAAGATGTATAAGTGTATCTAGGATTGAGTAATAAGTTTGGTGGATGAATTAAGGTGAATTAGAGCATCAAACGAGTGGTAAACATGTTGGGAATGTGTTGGTAGAGATTGGGAAGAAATGAGAAAGAAAAGGAATTGAAAACAAGGTCTGTAGGCAAAGTCTGCTACCGACCGACCCAGAGGCTGGATCGGTCGTGTGGGTCGGGGGGCTTAATCAACGAAGAACAAACATGGAACGGACCGACCCAGGAGCCGTGAGTCGGTCGTGGGTCAGTCGGGCCAAAATTCGGTTGTCAAAGTTTCTGACTTCGACCGACCCAGAGGTTGGGTCGGTCGGTGGGTCGGTCGGAGCTTAGACAACGGGACTGAAACTTACTGGGATGGACCGACCTAGAGGTGTATGGGTCGGTCGGAACAGTTCTAGGTCGGTTGGGTGAATTTCAGAGAACGGATAACATACTGGAATGGACCGACCCAGGGGGTTGGGTCGGTCGGTGGGTCGGTCGACCCAAACTTACAAAAAAAAAAGTGTTTTATCATATGGTTATAGTAATCATATGTAGGTATATATGTGTATGCCAAAACACATATATGCATATGTATGTAGTAATACACCATTAATGAAGTAGCATGGTAAGGAAGTAAGTATATAAATGGGAAACAAGTATGAGGATTAATTAAGAAAACCGAAAGTATGAGAACGTTAAGTTAAACCAAAGTAATGGGATAACGGGGTAAGTACGGGAGTAGTAGCTATGAATGTATTGTAGTGCTTAGTATTAATTGAACCATTTGGCATGTAGTCATTGGTTCGAGACTAGGACTCGAGGAACGAGTATGGACTAAGGAGCAAGGGAACACCTGATAAGTAAATCAACGGTGAAAGGTATGGTTTCTTCATGCCCTGTATCCTAATCTGGTTACCCCGATTTGTGTGCTTATTTGATCACCTAAATAAGATAAATGCATGAATCGGACTATATTGCACTTACTTGTGCTTGATTTATGTTGTTCTTGATATTATTGTCTTGAACACTAGTTTGTATAATTCATGAAATATAAGGATGAAGATGAAGTGTATTTGTACCTTGTAGCGTACTTGTGTATTGTATGGTATTTTGAATGGGTGTACATATATGAGCAATGCATTGGTGTATGTGGCTTGGATGTGTGACTTCTACTAATTCCTAACTACCTAACTCCTAACATAAGTAATGAGTAAATTGGAATGAGTAGAAGTCCGATACAGCTTCGGCCACGCGTGAGGATGAGGAGACACAAGAGGTTGGATCCGATTCCTGGTTCTTAAACTAGTCCACGGCCCAAACCCCTTAAATGGGTAGCATCCTGGATTGGTGAACCAAGTAAAGCCCGGTGGTGGGACGGTGTAGTCCCTGCCCGGAGGTCCCGACGACTTGACTTGAGAAGTAAGTAAGTAAAGTATGAGTATGTATGCGTAAGTATTGTGTAACGAGTAAAAGAGTAATCTCCACCCGATTAACCCGGGTGGACAAATGAAGCTAACAAAGTATTGGGCATTGTACATGTATTTTGTATGGATTGAGTATGTAATGAGTATGTGTTGTGCATGTATCATGAATGTGTACTTTGGAAGAGGAGAAGGTAAGTAGTATTGTTGGACTTGTATAATCTCTTTGTATGTGTTGGAATGTATACGTGTATTTCCTTGCGTAAAGTATTGTAGTATTATGTATGAAGGCATTTATGCATGTATGTATGAATAAAATGAACTGCATGCATTTGACCAAGTGGTCGGCGTACCCTCACTAGTACGCGGGGTATGCAGTTATCATATTCAGCGAAAGCTGACCCCCTAGGGGGAACGTTTTTAGTGTGCAGGTACTCGAAGCGGATATGGTCAAGGTAAGAGACCGGTGGCTACACTTGGATAGTTGGAAGTAGAATGTAGAAGTGTACTAAGTGGCACACCCCAGTACTTAGAAAGTAAGTAGTTTGCGAGGAATGGGTAGATGTAGATATGAATTTGGAAGAGGTATTATATTTGTATAAGGATCTTAGTAAACTCGGTGTATAGTATTGTAATGTATTGAACTTAAGGAGCATCGTATGAAATGGAGCATTCTAGTGTTTGTAGGTAATTGAAGTATGTATTGTAATTATGTAATACTTGGATATTCCGGTCCATCAGACCGATGCTGTATGTAGTAGTAAGCCTGGTTGGTCACGTGGGTGGCTAACGGCAATGTATCACCCACCGTTGTGCAAGTATGTATCCGCTGCGTGAGTCTGGATTGTATAAGGAGATTGGACGGTAATGACAGTATTAGCGGTAGGGGTGTTACAAAAAGTGGTATCAGAGCGAAGTATCGCTCTGATGACTGGAAATATCGAGTTTAGGAAATACCGAGTTAGGAATTAGAAGCTTAGGGCTAAGGGCTGAGTGTTAGCATTAGGGATATGCTAGTTAGGAACCATCGGTGAGTACCGGATACCTACCATACCAGCCCTGCCCACCGCAAACCCCATTGTATAACTTGGGAAAGGATGCCTGAGGGAAGGAAGTCCTCTCATACTCGGGGAAACCCGATCTGGCAGATGTGAAGCAATCACACAGTAACAAGAACCGACACATGATAGATCCCAAGAATTGAAAGTCCCGGAGATGGATCCCGGTTGAACAACAATACCCGCACTTAATAGCGGTAGAGTGAGAACTCTAACCATAAGGAGGTTGCAACATACAACAGCATGGGGCGACATGCTTAACAGTCGTGAAACCTAGCTAGTCAACCAGCAGCAGGAAGGAAGCACTAACCGTGCGACGAAATGGAAAAGGAGTAGTAATGAAACCCGAGACAAGTCTGCGGGCAGTAATCTTTAAATAATACCACCAACGGTATGCTAGCTGACTAAGGACATAGTCAGGAGTGATTAACCCCAAATTACAACGCCAAAAGGTTGCAATACCTGGCCGACATCGCTTACACAACTACAAGAACATCCATGAGATATAGCCCGATAGGACTACAAGAGTAGTGCCTAAACAAGCTAAGGCTCAATAACCACAATAAATGTGTGGGAACGAGCAACAAGGAATAACACTAAACCAAATCAAAGGGAATCTCCAAGGGTTGGAGAGGTACCCGGATCTACGACAGCCATGTCCAGTTCACTGGGAAGCCACCCAAAGGATCGAGTATCCCAATCATAAATCAATAAGATCAAGGGAAGAGTCAACAAGACTATCAAATACAAGGGGAAACCATAGCGAGACTGGTATAGGATTACCCAAAAACCACCAGTACCACGCACTTGCCACGGCAAGTGCAGTAAGGACAGAAATATGTAAAGGACCTCTAACACACCACAGGTACATAGCAATGTACCGTGACTACGATGAAGCAATTACAGGATCACAAATCCTGAAACTGAAAGAATGGAACCTTGGAAAGGCCTAACGGCCCGACCACTGTAATTAGAACATACCAGTCAGCGGGAAGCTAGACTTGGTCAAGACCTCAAACATGGATATGCCATGAGAGACTCCTTTTAACACCAAACCATAATTTTAAAACCCAATTATTTTCTTTCAAAACCACAACCTTTCTTTTAAACCTTGGATTTTAAAACCAAACCAACAGAATTACGGTGAGTATCATAGAATGATACAAGAGGAGTTGACAACAGAATACTTCATCTAGGTGTGTGACGAACACTACGAGTGTACCCAATTACGGGATGTGGGACAACCGCACTCTGAAGGAGCTTGCGGGCCTGACATATAGTTGGGTAAGTGGTAACGTATCAACATGGTACCCCACGTATGTATACATGTAGTGAATGACACACGGGAAGTAGTCAACTCCGTTCTACGGACCATGAGTGGATTCAAGCCAGAACAGCTGGACACCTCAGACAACCAAGTATAAAGAAACTCAGAGAATCCATCTGAAAGTAAGGAGTAAGAACTATAAAGTGCGAGGAGCACAGACTAGTGAGTATCGACATTGAATATGTCTCAAAGACTTCAGCAACTACATAACAACTCGGAAGCATACCCAGCCTAAACACAGTAAGGCAATCGCCTAACATGAACACCAATGCTCAACAAACGGGATAGGGTTCCCAAGAGCGATCACAAGATTACCACTAAATATAATCCATTATCGAAGAGGATATTTAGACCTAGTGTCGAGCACTAGGAGCAAGTATAAACGGTCTACCCAACGACGGGAGACGTTATAACCCAAAAGGGAATAGCTTAAATACAATACCACAAGGTGGTATAGTGATATCATATCATAAACATTAGCCGGATGTAACGGCATAACCTAACAACACCCAGGAGCAATCCTCGAAGGGTGTCTGAGTTAACACCAATCGAACAAAGCGTCATGGAGAGAGCACATAGCTGGAATGCATACTCGGTTAGGACACCGAAGGAATTTCACTTAACAGGAAATACCCTCAACCGCAAGAAGGCACTGATTAACACCAGATTGCCTAAAGGATCTCCTACGAACGGAAGCGTGATGTCACGACTTGCCATGGAGCCCAGCAATACCTCCAACCTATGGGGTATACAGGGAGTGGAAACATGTATAAGCAGCTTGCAAAGAGCATAGCTTGCAGCAATAAGGCTTAAAAGCCATCAACCAACTATGTTATGTAAACCTTAACGGTTGCATAACCCACACCATTACTAACAAGACTTACAAGAAATATTGTCTCATACGACAAGAAATCAACAACTGGACCATCAATTCAACCCAACATCCTGAGTGGCTTGGAGTAATGGTCAACTCAGTGTCACTATCACTAGAGGATCAGTCTAGTATACAGTTGACAAGCTTTTAATTACCTCATGCCTTCTGTAGCAATGGTAGCACAGAGGCATACGAATCATAATAACGCCAACAATGGCCTAGTCCACACTTGGACTCTACGAGAAACCAGAGGAAAGACACCTCTTGTTGACCAAAGATCTCAATGCGGTAATGATGCGAACCCTCAGAAAAGGCTTTCATCTAGCATTACCACAAGCTTGTGCATGTAGTTATTGGCAAGAGACAATCGAACAAGAAAATGAGATTTCTGAACCACTACGCCTACAAGAGGCTTTGGACTGTAAAAGCGCGACGCTTAAAGAGCATAGAGACTCGAAGGAGTAAGTATACTCCATATGCACCCAAGCATGTGGAGAACCATTGTATAAAAACTAACATGGTAAACCTTGCCATGAGACTTATGAGTGGTAACCAACCTCTCGACAAGAACCTTCACTTACCAGTGATGAAATACCCTTCAATTGAAGAACCGGACCGGAAAACCCTTGAAGTTTCTTGGGGATGTCCCGGTGATGTATATACAAAAGCAAAACTACACAGCTAGAGCCATAACCAATGCTCAGCACTGGGAAAATAGTAATTGTCAAAAACAGTCAATGTGAGTACACATCGAACACCACGAATGATCAACGCTCAAGAGAGCTTATGACCCGATGAATTATTTCATCCTTGGTCAACCAAGATACTTGGTAAATTGCATCATAAATGAGGATAGAATGTGAGGTAAGCTAACCTACACATGAAACCTAGACGGGAATAAAACATCCCCACAATGGGAAGATGATAACGTTGCGGTATGCTACGACAACCGTCATACACACAAACACAGGAAACCCCTAGAGTATTCATACCATAAGGAAATGGTGCCAATGACAGTAGCAATGAGTAAAGAGAAACTACCACTGTAACAGAATCAGTAAAAACGATGTTGTATAATGAGTAAGGATATGGTGCGCAACAAGTGACCGTTATGAGGAAGTAGTTAGATAATGACACGGAGTACAAGTATGAGAAGACAGGCAGAAATATTCTTCCCTATCACATAAGTGATTTACTGCCAAGTGTTTACGCCTTTGCACTCTGTATGACTGAGTGTTTTGGTATGGCACTTGTACAGCTAATGATCTAATGAGATAGCTAGGAATATGGAAAATGTAAATCGTAGTAGACCCTTCTTTTCGCCAACAAACATGGCATAAGCCAGTTAAACAAGCTTAGCAACAAACCGTGCGGCCTAAGGCCAAAGAAGCACAAAGAGTGTACAACACACTAACAGTCACAAAATGTGAATTCCAATGGAATAAAGAGTGAAAAGAGGACCAACGCATAGAAAATGCAAGGTCATACAAGTACAGAACACTTGTACTCAACCAGAATAACTGGTATGATTCAGAAGCTACTAACAATAGAGGAAGCACTGCAAATAAGTAGTGACTTAACCTCGCCCGACAATGAGTCGGAGGAACTTAGTGAATAATCATGGGAGCACAAACAGTATACATAATAGATTGCCAGAGAGCTGGTTATAATCTTAAACTCATTGAGTTCAAACAGCGGTAAAAGAATACCACACTGTTAGTACACCTGATTCCCATAATGAAGGGATAAAGACACGATGAGTAACACATCTGGAATAACCAAAGAGCAATAAAGTACTAAGATTATCAGGGTCGCGCAGCAGAAGCTAGTGGGCCTAGCTAGGAGATAATATACCTAGTAAGTATAATAGAAGGGCTATTAATGCCTTGAAGCCTAATAGGCTAGAACCAAATTAATTATGAGTTAAATAAACTCATATAGGAATCCTCGGTGCAAAGACTAAACCATTGGTATGGTTAAGACCCTTTGACCAGAGCATATTGTATAGTATACCGTAGTGAAGCTAAACGCTTCAGACTGCCCAAATCGAGTAAACCAATGTTTAATATTAACATATGGGAGATTACATGGGCGTAATCCCTTTTAAGGGGGGTAGAGCGAAAACCGCTTAGTATAAGTTTCATGAAGAAAACACATAAACGATAATGTGCATAGCACACATGAGAAACGAATTGATGGTTGATGCCTATGTTAAATAAACATAAGTATTCATTCATATCGAAATTGTGGTAATTAGGCATGGGAGATGCAAATACCATAGGATGGATATATCTACCTTGTAACACCATGTAAGAGTATTAGTAAAAGAAAAGTAATGAGTAGTGGACGGAGCTCCACAAGTATTGTACTTTGGAAGAAGTAGTATGAAATGAATGAGAGTAGTAGACGAATGAAGTCTAGGGGTAGTGTATACCTAGGTAAATGATTGGAAGTAGATTGAGGACAACTAAATTTTACAAGTATGGTAATCCTTAGTTATAATAATTGAAATGATGGAGAGTAATGGAGGGAAGTAGTGAAGGTTGATGAAATGAGCACTTAGGTATTGAATCTCGGAGTAAAGCAATTGGGAAATAGATTGAGAATGACTGATGGACTGAATTCCATCCTTTGCGGATGTATGAATGACTAGGAAGAGTAAAAAGATAAACATGAAAATAATTGAATTAATTGCTTGTTTGAAACTGATGTGGGAAGTCGAACTTGATCCTGATCAGATCAAGGGAAACCGAACACAAATTGTGGTGGAAAGGTAATTCAACACTGATGCTGATCACATCAGGGTCGAATGATTCTCGAAGCTCCCCTCAAGTGGTCACAAGAATCACACATAGGATAGAAGTAACGAATATAAATTGGAACTTGGAGTTGGATGCTTTAGAAAGATTCCTAATTAGCTGTTGGGAAGGATCTTCCTTAGACTGAGAATAAGGATTTGGTTAGAAGCATATACCGGAGAAGGTAGTAGTGTATCATATTGTATTATTCCAGAGGCAGCGGATATAGAGGAGTCCCGTGTCTAGATGACCTGAGTGCCTGCGGGATTGTAATGTGTATTGCATTGCTTTGGGGATAGCTTTGCACTGTATGTATGTTTAAATTTTGTAATGAGGAACTGGATGGCTGGTAGTAATGTAGATTTGAGTAATTATTGAACATTGGTAAGGTATGGAGAGTAGAAACCTTGAGTAATGGATTTAGGAATTGTAAGGAGGAAGAATGTACACTTTTGCATAGACACGTATGATGAGCAAATATCGTAATCCTATAACCTTGAGGCACTTTGAGGACAAGTTCTTAAGGGGGGTAGATTGAAATATCCCAACTTAAACATAGTGATTAAGATTATTCTAATCCTTCTTAAGAGCCTAATAATGCTTAAGTAATATTGGTAAGGAAAAATAAATCCAAAAGAAATAAGGAAACACTTAAAAAGCGAAAAACGCTAAATAAGCGTTAAATAACCATAGGAGGTATGAGACCTTCGGTTAGTGTACTACATGGATTCTAAATGCTTAATAAGGCCTAAAAATATATGGGAACACTCCCGAAGAAAAGGATCCTTAAAACGGATTAAAAACACTACGAACCTTAAAGCGCTTTTTTGAGGCAACCGGGAAAACGTGACTTTAAGCGGGTCAAATAGACTCGTAATAATTTTGGTCAACTAAATAATAATTAATAAATATTAGTGAAGCTTTAGAACCAATAAAATCAACAAAACGAGAAAATAGTAAAAACTGTCAAAAACGGGAAGTTGTGGGGTAGAAACATAAATACCTCAAACTTATGTGTCCACTTTGGAAAATAAAAATGTGGAATCTGTGTGTGTGCAGTGGGGGTCCGATTTTAAGCCCTCTCTCACACTCCCTCACACTCCCTCACATCCCTTATTAAATTGGTGCTAATGCACTACAAACAAAACAATAAAAAGCAAATAACTCACTTTAACTCACCACTCTCTCTCCTACCCCCCATTCTCTTCACTCACATACACATCCCCCATCTCCCTCACTCTCTATTTTCTTCTTCCTCCAACCGGACAACAATGGTAAGTGAGCAACCTCACAAAAAACTCAACTTCTCTCCTCTTGTTACTCCCTTAAACCTTCTCCAAAAATTATAAAAATACTACAATTGCCTTCCCCTCTCATCAAGGAGAGTATTCCCCTCCCTTAAAAATCCGAAAACAAGAACTTTCATCTCCATGGGTGTGTAGCATTTGGAGCTTCAAGACCACCATTAGAACCACCTCCTTCTCCTTGTTATTTTGAGGTAAAAATCTTCTTGAAACCTTACCTTTTCTAGCCCAACAAATTTGGGAAACTAAACCCTTGTTGTTCTTGTACTATAGCCGATTTTGGCTTCCTTGGAGAGTGGGAAATCTTGTTCTTGAGCCATTCCAAGCTTCACTCATACCCTTGCAAGGTAATGAAAATTCTAAACCCTAAAATATGCATTAAAGCTTTGAAGAATGATTAAGGTTTAGTTAGTATTGAAGTGTATATATGAATGGGTTGTAGTGTTAGAGGATTTGGGTTTACCAAACCGGTGGAAGAGGAAAGAAAGAGGAGAGAAGGAAGAAGGAAGAAGGGAGAAGGCAAGAAAGGAAGGAACCTAGAAACACAAGGTAATTACCCTCACCTTGGGCTAGTTGCGTATGCCTTAGTGTAGCAGGTTTTGAGTAGTAAAATGAGTAATGTATTGAGTAATGAGTAGTATGTTGTTGTTAGTGTAATGAGGAAGGTAATGTAACAGTTTTGGAGTTTTTTTAATGATGTTTAAAAGCTTGGGAAAACCATGGGTAGTATATGAGTATGTGCAGGAATTTTATGGCATCGTAGTGGAGTTGAAATGTGTGTATAGTGTATTGTATAAACAGGTGTAGGAATGAACATTTGTGAGCTGAATTAATGTGTGGGTAATATTAAAAATAAGGGGAGACTATGTCCAAATTTGGCTAGAAACTAAAGGACTTAAGTGTTTAAGATGAGAAGTAACCTAGGTGGTAACTAGGTGTATTTGGAGAGTGTAAGGGAGTAGTTTAGTGTTTTGAAACAGATTGGAAAAGGGGTTTAATAATGAGAAGAATTAGAGTGCAAAGTAGTGTAATTAGAATGCTAGGAGTGGCATTAGTTGAGGGAGTATTGGAGAATATAAGTTTAAGGAAAAATCTGTAGCATAATAGAGGAAGCAAAATCTGTAGCAAGTGAGGTAAAAAAACTGATTGTAAAGTGTTGGAATAAAATGAGGAAAAGATGTATAATTGTATCTAGGATTGAGTAATAAGTTTGGTGGATGAATTAAGGTGAATTAGAGCATCAAACGAGTGGTAAACATGTTGGGAATGTGTTGGTAGAGATTGGGGAAGAAATGAGAAGAAAAGGAATTGAAAACAAGGTCTGTAGGCAAAGTCTGCTACCGACCGACCCAGAGGCTGGATTGGTCGGTGGTCGGTCGGGGCTTAATCAACGAAGAACAAACATTCTGGAACAGACCGACCCAGGAGCCGTGAGTCGGTCGTGGGTCGGTCGGCCAAATTCTTGGTTGTCGAAGTTTCTGACTTTGACCGACCCAGAGGTTGGGTCGGTCGTGGGTCGGTCGGAGCTTAGACAAGGGACTGAAACTTACTGGGATGGACCGACCCAGAGCTGTATGGGTCGGTCGGAACATTTTTGGGTCGGTCGGGTGAATTTCAGAGAACGGATAACATACTGGAATGGACCGACCCAGGGGGTTGGGTCGGTCGGTGGGTCGGTCGACCCAAACTTACAAAAAAAAAAAGTGTTTTATCATATGGTTATAGTAATCATATGTAGGTATATATGTGTATGCCAAAACAATATATGCATATGTATGTAGTAATACACCATTAATGAAGTAGCAATGGTAAGGAAGTAAGTATATAAATGGGAAACAAGTATGAGGATTAATTAAGAAAACCGAAAGTATGAGAACATTAAGTTAAACCAAAGTAATAGGATAACGGGGTAAGTACGGGAGTAGTAGCTATGAATGTATTGTAGTGCTTAGTATTAATTGAACCATTTGGCATGTAGTCATTGGTTCGAGACTAGGACTCAAGGAACGAGTATGGACTAAGGAGCAAGGGAACACCCGATAAGTAAATCAACGGTGAAAGGTATGATTTCTTCATGCCCTGTATCCTAATCTGGTTACCCCGATTTGTGTGCTTATTTGATCACCTAAATAAGATAAATGCATGAATCGGACTATATTGCACTTACTTGTGCTTGATTTATGTTGTTCTTGATATTATTGTCTTGAACACTAGTTTGTATAATTCATGAAATATAAGGATGAAGATGAAGTGTATTTGTACCTTGTAGTGTACTTGTGTATTGTATGGTATTTTGAATGGGTGTACATATA
This sequence comes from Limonium bicolor, assembly GCA_023374045.1. Lineage (NCBI taxonomy): Eukaryota > Viridiplantae > Streptophyta > Magnoliopsida > Caryophyllales > Plumbaginaceae > Limonium > Limonium bicolor. Next base: position 70,100,908 of record CM041782.1, on the reverse strand, counting down.
TGAGCAACGTATTGGTGTATGTGGCTTGGATGTGTGACTTCTACTAATTCCTAACGACCTAACTCCTAACATAAGTAATGAGTAAATTGGAATGAGTAGAAGCTCGATACAGCTTCGGCCACGCGTGAGGATGAGGAGACACAAGAGGTTGGATCCGATTCCTGGTTCTTAACTAGTCCATGGCCCAAACCCTTAAATGGGTAGCATCCTGGAATGGTGAACCAAGTAAAGCCTGGTAGTGGGACGGTGTAGTCCCTGCCCAGAGGTCCCGACGACTTGACTTGAGTAAGTAAGTAGTAAAGTATGAGTATGTATGCGTAAGGATTGTGTAACGAGTAAAAGAGTAATCTCCACCCGATTAACCCGGGTGGACAAATGAAGCTAACAAAGTATTGGGCATTGTACATGTATTTGTATGGATTGAGTATGTAATGAGTATGTGTTGCATGTATCGTGAATGTGTATTTTGGAAGAAGGTAAGTAAGTATTGTTGGACTTGTATAATCTCTTTGTATGTGTTGGAATGTATACGTGTATTTCCATGCGTAAAGTATTGTAGTATTATGTATGAAGGCATGTATGCATGTATGTATGAATAAAATGAACTGCATGCATTCGACCAAGTGGTCGGCGTACCCTCACTAGTACGCGGGGTATGCAGTTATCATATTCAGCGAAAGCTAACCCCCTAGGGGGAACGTTTTTAGTGTGCAGGTACCTGAAGCGGATATGGTCAAGGTAAGAGACCGGTGGCTACACTTGGATAGTTGGAAGTAGAATGTAGAAGTGTACTAAGTGGCACACCCCAGTACTTAGAAAGTAAGTAGTTTGCGAGGAATGGTAGATGTAGATATGAATTTGGAAGAGGTATTATATTTGTATAAGGATCTTAGTAAACTCGGTGTATAGTATTGTAATGTATTGAACTTAAGGAGCATCGTATGAAATGGAGCATTCTAGTGTTTGTAGGTAATTGAAGTATGTATTGTAATTATGTAATACTCGGATATTCCGGTCCATCAGACCGATGCTATATGTAGTAGTAAGCCTGGTTGGTCACGTGGGTGGCTAACGGCAATGTATCACCCACCGTTGTGCAAGTATGTATCCGCTGCGTGAGTCTGGATTGTATAAGGAGATTGGACGGTAATGACAGTATTAGCGTAGGGGTGTTACATGTACTGGATTTTTGGAAATAGATATGGCCCTAGTATTATCACACATAATTGGTAACGTACCTGTTTTGACACCGTATTCACCCATTTGTTGTTTGAGCCACAAGAGTTGAGCACAAAAGCTTGCCGCAACTATGTATTCTGATTCAGCAGTTGAGATTGCTACGCTTTGTTGTTTCTTAGATCCCATGCAATCAAGCATGATCCAACAAAGAATGCTGTCCCAGACACGCTCTTTCGATCGGTGATAGAGCCCCCATAGTCTACATCTGAAAATCCTACAATATTGCAGTTAGTAAATTTTGGATAAAAGAGGCCAAGATTCATGGACCCTTTGAGATAACGTAGGATTCTTTTCACAGCTGCGAGATGACTCTCTCTTGGATCTGCTTGAAACCTGGCATATAAGCAAACACATACATAATGTCAGGTCTACTAGCAGTTAGATATAGTAGAGAACCAATCATCTCTTTGTACGATCGCTGGGTCAACCGTTGGTCACCAGTCATGATGTCCATCTTTGTGCCAACTACCATTGGTGTGTCAAAAGGTTTACATCCCTTAATTCCAAATTTTTTCAGTAGATCCTTTACGTACTTTTGTTGGGATATGATAGTCCCTTCAAAATCCTTTTTGACTTGAAGTCCTAAGAAGAACTTTAACGCTCCTAGATCACTCATCTCAAATTCTCTTTTCATTAGTGCCTCAAATTTCTTGCAATACTTCTCATCAGAAGCTCCAAAGATTATGTCATCAACATATACTTGCACTATTAGGAAATCCTTTTGTTGTTGAATACAAACAAGGTTTTATCAACCTTACCTCTTTTGAAGTGATTTTCCAATAGATAGGATGACAGGCGATCATACCATGATCTTGGAGCTTGTTTGAGCCCATAAAGAGCTTTGTCAAGCTTGAGCACCATGTCTTTCCCTTCTTGTGTCTCAAAACCTGGAGGTTGTTCAACATACACTTCTTCTTTGACATACATTGAGAAAGGCACTTTTGATGTCAAGTTGGAAGAGTTTGATTCCTTTATGTGCAGCAAATGCAATTAGTTATCGGATGGAGTCCATCCTTGCTACTGGAGAAAAGGTTTCTTGGAAGTCTATCCCTTCTTGTTGACGATATCCTTGTGCTACCAATCGAGCCTTATTCCTAATGAAGCGTCCACTTACCACAATATCGTAACTCGTAACCGGTGTGAGAATTGAGATAGTCCGCCACTAATATATACATAATCAAATCCTAAAATCCAAATACATACACAAGAGAGCATCTAAACCAACCTCAAAGTTTACAACCATAGTATGTAATACAAGTCTGAGTCTAGAAGTGCGATATCAAAAACAATGTCATCTACCCAAAAGTCCCACACTCCGGCTTCACGTCTCGATCATACTCTTGTAATATGTTGTCGTATAGGCTCAGCAAACACTGAATATGCTAAAGTATGATCCTAGACCCTTTAGGTCACTTAGGTCATATAGCCATCTTAACATGCGGTTCATTTCATGTTGTTCCGATTTTCAAGTATATATTAAAACTGTAAATGCTGGAATTTAAACACACGGCAATCCATTCAATAATAATCACATCATTCCACAAATAAATCATCCACTTAAAAAAATAAATGAAGGCAATACAAAATGAGAGTTGCTTTCTTGCGAACGGTTCTCATACTCGACCTTCGAGACCCCACTATTCGTTACCATGAAACAAGGAATATTGAAATCTCGCACCACGGTATATGTGATACTTGTAGTCTCATTCATTTACTCTTATCTTATATTGGGTGTCATGTTAGGACAATCCCCTTTAATAGTTTTGAAGCTTATTTAATTGGATAGTCGTCCTATGTGCACCAACAGTAGTGCCCTCTAACCAACGATCTGAAGATCTCTGGATTTCCTCTTTCCTGATTGTGACTGCCCCAACCTAATCAGCCCACATGTGTGATATTGTCCGCTTTGGCACGCAGGCTACACGGATTTGTTCCTGGGGTTTCCTAGCCCTAAAACGCATCACACAAGGAAGAGGTATCCATGCACCTATAAGGCACACTTCGTTCTTCTCTTCAGCCGATGTGGGAGGAACACCACGTCTGGTGTTACACTCTACCCCCCTTAGGGAGCTCAGTGCCCTCACGGGCTCACGGGCACACCGACCTATTTCTGGCTCTGATACCATCTGTAATAGCCCAGTATCCCACTGTTGTGATATTGTCCGCTTTGGCACGCAAGCCGCACGGTTTTGTTCCTGGGGTTTCCTAGCCCCAAAAGGCCTCACAACAAGGAGAGGTATCCCCACCCATATAAGGAGTGGTTGGTTCCCCCTCCAATCGATATGGGAGGTAAACCTCAAGGATATTACACTCCACCCCCCTTGGGAGCCCAGCGCCCTAGCGGGCCACATCGGCACACCGACCTGGGTCTAGCTCTGATATCAATTGTAACAGCCCAGCCTAATCAGCCCACATGTGTGATATTGTCCGCTTTGGCATGCAGGCCGCACGGTTTTGTTCCTGGGGTTTCCTAGCCCCAAAACGCTTCACACAAGGAAGAGGTATCCATGCACCTATAAGGCACACTTCGTTCTCCTCTTCAACCGATGTGGGAGGACACCACACGCCTAGTGTTACACCAATAAAGGCGTCCCATGTGACCGTAGCCGTGTACCAACAGTAGTATCCTCTGACCAACGATCATATCTAGCTCGTCGGATTTTCCTCAATGAGGGGATTCCAAATCTGGAAATCCTTTCTGGTGATCACACTGCGCAGCCAGCTAGTCCGTAGACTACCATGGATTTCCCCCTTATCCACATACCAATTCTCACCATGTGATTAAGTAACTTAATGAATTTACCTAAGATCTACTTTTAGGTTATAGAGAATACATTTTCATTTAGTTTCCATATAGGTCTTACACAATACCTAAAAGTAGTATAGGTCATATTCATGTTCGAGTCCATGCTTTAGAGATTGGTAATACCAAATCTATTTCCTAATTTTTACACTTAGATTGATTAGGAATATATAATGTTCATTGAACTTTAATAAGTAATGATATTTCTCAATCTTGTTCATATCTTAAGTTGAGTGATAATCGGTATCACTTTAATCCGATAGACGTTCGCGCATAATTAAAAACGCTTGACAGTCGAGCAAATTAAATCACATAAGCACATGCATATATTACACATATCGCTCTTAAACATTTAACACACAAACCGTCTGAACCCAAGGAAACCCTCAGGATGTTCAGACCACATAGCAACATACCGTATACCCCACTGTGAGGAGAGTAGATATCCAAATCCAGGCCCTCTCTCTACGCTCTAAGGTTTGGAATAGATATATAACACTAAGTGTTAATTTCTTTGATCTCAACTTACTTAATTTGGTATTTCCAAATAAACGCTAATCCCCCGATAGTTAACCCCTTAATCAGTTAGTTAAGATTACTTGGGTTTTCGAATGTGCTCGGGATTAGTTTAAATAAGGGGCGGAGCCAGAATATAAATTAAGTGGGGTCACTATTGTTTGAAGGAAAAAATTTCAACATATTTAATCATAGTAGGATTTGAACCTAAGACAACTCACTCAATACTTTTATCCCTTACCACTACACCACCAACAATTCTTTGATATATGGGGTCATTACTTATTAAATATAGAAATCTGTGAATTCTTTGAAAAACGAGGGGTCACGTGACCCCACATGAACCCCCTTGGATCCGCCTCTGATTTAAATTATCCTATGGTTATGTTATAAATAACATGTACTATTTTCTTACTACTTAAGATTTAATCCTTATAATCTATCTCATTCAATCATAGGTTATTAAACTTGGTTATATATATAAATGTATAACAATATAGTTTGTTACTATATGCTATAATTGACCTTATAATAGATTACTCTTTAAACTCTCATTCAATTTATGAGTTGGTCAACTTGACCCTCTTTGGTCAATTAGGTTGACTTGGTCAATTGGGTTGACTTGGTTAATGTATCCAAGTACATATGTTTATATAATTCATATTATAATCCTTGGATTATATAATTCCTCATTTATTCAATACTTAATAACTTTACATTAGATCTTTATATCTAATGTTTTTATAATTGAATTCTCCACTTATATCATCCTACACCTTAGCCTTATATGATTATCCAATCATATTATATAATTCACCTCACTTCATATATTCATATTAATCTATATGAATTATAAACTCATTATATAAATGATATCCTTATCATTTCATGTGAAGCACTTAATTTATTAAGTGTGCTATCTTTCACAAATCAACATTAAGATTATATTCTTGATGTTACATAATGCTATATCATATAGTATATAAACTATAAAGTTTATTAAGTTCCCCGCATTATTTTATAATTATACTAGTTCCCAATACTCACATTATTTATGTGAATTATAAAATTCCCTAACTTATATTCATTTCCATATTTAATGAACACTGAGACTTATATTAATTGTAACACTTATAACATTCCCCACCATATACTAAAATTCATCCCCCATCTTATTACACTCACGCATTTACCCCCATACTTTTGCAAATTGCAACTTTTCCACACTAAATTATATAATGTTACAATTATACTCCAAATATCATATATTATATCATTTCTATTCTTACTTAATTTTAACCTATGGTTTCCACTATAATTTATTATAACCGAACAGACCCACTTATGTTCCAGTTTTATTTCCTTAACCCCTAACTTTTGTTTATTTACAATTTGACCCATCTTATTCCCTGAACTTTACAATATCATCATTAAACTATATATTATATAATCTTCTCAAATTAATTCCAAATTTCACCCCAAAAATTCTAGAAATCTCCTAAAAAGACCATAGTCTGTTCTTAACTCCAGTTTGCCCCCAAATTTTCCGCAAGTTGCACTTTAACCCCAGTTGTTTATAAATCTTACATTTAACTCCTAAACTTTATTAAATTCATAATTTAATTAGTCCTCTCATCTAATTTGGTCAACACCCTAAATCTAGTCATGGTTGACCACCAAATTACTACCTTGACCATAACTTTTACATAATTAGGAATTGACCCCATATTTTCCTAAAGTTTGCATTTAAGTTCTTAATTTTCCTAAAATTCATATTTTGCATTCTAATCCTAAATTAAGCCTAAGTTTAAGCTATATTACTCTTTAACACCTAAATGTTATTAATTACACTAAACCCCTCATGTTATGGCAATTTGCTCACTAGAACATTCCTTAATTATAATTGCTTTTAAAACTTAATTTTTTAATCTTAATCTTAATTCAATAACCACTTAATTCATAGGAAATTAATCCTTAATATTTCTAGGTGATTAAAACTCACCAGTTAGTCCCTTAACACCATATTTTCTCACCAAACATTATACTAAAAGAATACCTAACTTTTAATGCAATAAAAAGACTTAAATAACATAATAAAGTGGCCAAAGTACATGGCCTTGTTATTATCTTCATATAACATTAAAATGACATAAAATGTTCCTAATAACAATATGAGCCATCACTTTTTAATGTTCATACCCATAACTTTTGTTAATTACATTCACTCACCCCTTTTACTTAATATTATGACATTATAAGTCATTATACACCTGGGTAACTTAGCCAAATGTGTTACCATATTATTTTTGTGCATTTACAAGTTAAATTAACCCACCAAACACCATGTTCTCGGCCTTCTTTAATTGAACAACATAATTTACTTTAAAGCTTAAAAATGTGTTTTAAGCTAAACTTACATGTTCAAGGATCCAAAACACTCCTTGTCACGACCTCTTCATGACACTAAATTAAGCATAGGCTTAAGTTATATTTTTGCCCAAAACATAAGCTTAAACTTGATTTGAGAGTTCTTATGACTTAGCTAAATCACTTAGCCTCCAAAAGTTGATTTTTCAAGCTTGTTTCCACCTACTTGGCTAAGGTCAAATCTAGAGTTTATTAGACCCATTCGGTCATGATCTATACATGGAAGAAAAAGATCAAGTTGGGTCTTTTAGAGAGCTTAACAAGATAAGGAATCTTAAGGCACCAAAATGAGCTTAAAGGGAAATGATTTAACCTTGATGATCTACGGATGATTTAACCTCCGAAATCTCGGCAATCTAAGGAATAATAGCTAGAAGTTATATCTCTTGTATATCTATTGGTATAAAGTAAATTAAGCACTTAGAAACCTTAAGAATTTACTTACCCTTGAAGTCTCTTGAAAGTTGATTTCTTGGTGAAATTTTGCCCAACAAAAGGAGCTATAACACCTTCATTTCAAGCATGAAAAGTTGAAGAAAAATAAGTTCAAGAACCAGAACAAACTCGGCTATAATTAGAAAAAAGGGAAGGTGAACCTTAAGCCACCTTTTTATACCTTAAGCTTTGAAAGGATCTATCCTTGCTCCATGGATGATGAGTGCCAAAATTTTAGCTCCAAGAACTCTTGATTTTGAGCTTAGTTATGGAAGGAAAGTTTTTGGAATGATCTCTTGGTTGATATTGGAAGCATTTTGATGTGTGGGTTTTCAAGTCACCATGGATGTTCTTGGTGTTCTTTAGCTCAAGAAAAAGTTGAATAAAATGAATATGAAGAGAGGAGGGTTCTTGGCAGTAGGAGAGAGGAGGAAACAAAGAAGGTGAAGATATTTTTGTTCTTAAGTGAAAAACAAGGTAATGAAAGTTGTCTTCTTAATTTAGTCTTATCTAGGAACGAGTCATGACTTGAGAGGGGTGAGTCACCCTTCTTAGCGCCGACTTCAATAGATATTTTAAGGCTTAATATTGACCATTCTAGGAGATTAAGGCTTTGTTTGGCACTATTTGGGTACTATTCACAAATCAGTGTCATATTTTTGATTTTTTTTAATTATTTGAATTAGGCTTCCTAATGTGATACCATATAGTATAAAAGTTATATGTGATGTATACAAGCCTAATTAACCATCCAAAGTCAACTTCTGGACACATTTATAAAAATGTGTCTTAAGGAGTTTTAAGGCCCTTTTGTGTTTAACTCCTTTATGAGTTTGGTTTTCTTTGGTAATGGTTTTTCTCTTGTTCTTACCTTAAATATAAGGTTTAGGAATCCACTTTGGACCCTAATTTATGTTGCATAAACTCTTAGGCTTCTTAGGGCACATTTTTGCCCTAAGTGATTATAAATCATATTTTACTTGTTTATGATCTTAGATTATTCCTCAATACTGTTAAGGCACATTTTAGCCTTAATGTATCATCATTAGATGTTTTAATCATGATTTATTCGTTAGGGATATTTCATAAGTGGTGAACATGTTACTCATGTTTTGGGCTGTAGACCAGGATATTATCAAAGAAGACAAGGACCTATCGTCATAGAACCGAGCAAAAAAGGTCATTCATGGCAGCCTGAAAGGAAGAGGGCGCATTGGTAAGGCCAAAAGGCATAACCAGAAACTCATAATGACCATCATGAGTCTGGAAGGTTGTCTTATGAATATTTGATGGTGCAAGACAAAGCTGATGGTAGCCCGTGTGATGATCTTGTCAAAATAGTGACGCCGTGCAACTCATCCAATAACTCATCAACCGTAGCGATCGGAAAATGGTCCTTTAAGGTGACGACATTCAACACCACAAAATCCACACAGAAACGCCACAACCCATCTTTCTTACAATCCAACAAATCAGAGAATGGAAACTGGTACAGGCCTTATAATTCTGAAATACCCCAAATCTAAATAATATTATTAGATCATTATTTATTGGAATATAATCCAAATATAAATCATTTCACGTACGCATGCAAACCCATGCATGAAAACATTACGTAAAAATAGTCGTTTCTCCATAAACGCTAAAACGCCTTAGAAACATGTGATCAAGCATGACCTTGTATGACCTTCTAAAACTCAAACCAAATGGTCATACACTCATTATATGAATATATAAATATATTCCCTAAGCTATATTCAGTCAAATACGCAAATGCTCGGGAGTGCTCACACCCGCTCCTTAAAGCACGAAAGTCCGGAGGAGTGCCGAGGTGGCACGAACTCCTATAAAATTAATTCCTAGAGTTCCTAACATCATTATTTATCATTCTAAAGAGAACCCACGAAGTGGTTTCTCAAAATTCAACAAAATCCTCGGAGTATTTCTTAGCGCTCCCTTTTGGCCCGGGTTGTCCCGATGGCCCGTAAATTATGTCATGGGTTGATATAACCCCATATAACTCAATGTAACATCTTAGTATATGTTTATTTACCATAATAAGTGTTTACAAACACTTGGAACTCATAAAAACAAATTGTTTCCCAAAATTTCCTTAGAGCACAAAAACACACCTTCGGGTGTCACGAAAACGCGTTTTACGCAATTGCCTTGTAGTTTTTGACATGCCACGAATGGTAATCTTAAATAGGGTTAAAATGACCTTCTAAATAAGTTGGTGTGACTAGTCAACAAGACTCTCTATAGGGGCCGATTTTGAGAGCAAAAACTAGTATAAAAATTGCATTAAAAGTTTGTAAAAGGCATAGAACATGGTGACTCACCTTCCCATGTGTTATATTACTTAATGTCAAAGTATTTAGGTCTCATATGACCAGCAAGCTGTCGAAATTAGGCCATGGAATAAGGCCATGTGAGCTAGAACAAAAACAAATGAGAAAAAAAAAAAAAGTAGATCTAGAATTCACTTTTCTAGATTCCTTCTTTTCCATGTGACCTAACATGCTTGTCCTTGGCTCTTCAATGTCAATTAAGAAACCCCATTTGACCCTTGAATTCGTGACTCTACAAGGGAGGAAGAAGACAAGCCTAACTTAGAAAAATCAAAAGAATAACTTACCTAAATTACCTTGTCTTCTAGCTCACAATTATTTCCTTTCCAACTCTTGCCTTGTCACACCTCACATGTCCGATTTCTATGCTGGAAAAGAGGACATTTATTGAGCCAATCAACCATGAAATAAACTAAGAAAAAGTAAAGTCATTTGACATTAAAAATTGACAAAAAATCAAATTCCAATTGCCCTCTTTCATTTACGTGAGCTAGGTCTCATTTCCCTCCTTGCACATTTCCTCCACGGTTTGGTAAGGCTCCCTCCTCTCTCTTCTAGCTTCATCTTCTTCCTTTGAAGCTCTTAAGTCCATTAATGGAGTTTTAACTTCTATCTTCATCTTTAGGTAATTTCCTAGCATTTCTTGGCAAGTCTTGAAGCAAAACTCTTCCTAGCATAACAAGGTGTGTTCGGCATCAATTAGATCTCCAAGGGGGTTGTCCAAAACAACATTAATCCAAGGAGCATCTCAAGGTTATCTTAAGGTAGGTTTCAAAGCTTGAAAATCCTTAAAGCACATTTTTATGTGTAACCAAGTTCTACTTCTTATAAGTCTCTTTTCTTCTTCATTTTGATGAAGGAAAACTTGTTCTTCACCTACCTTAGGAGTGCCGAATTTATAGGAGAAAAGTCTAAGGTAAAGTCTTGTAAAACTACTTCCAAATCTACTTAAGATCTTTATTCAAGATCTAACTCCTAAACACCTTCACCTCTTGCATAAAACCGAAAGAGGAGCATCAAGTTTACCTAGGAGAAAGCTTGGAGATTCAAGAAGAAGTTCAAGCATTAACCACCTTTGTTAAGAAGTAAGTTACTAAGTAAATCTTTATGTTATAAGCTTTGTTAAGCTTCTAAAAAATTGTACAAAAATTATGTACATCTCCTAGGCTAAATAATACCGAAACTATATGGTTTTATATGCCAAGAATATAATCTATAACATATATAGAAAATATTTACCTTAAGACACATTTTTGTGTCACAAAATTTATTTATGTTACAAATAAAATAAGGCCGAAATGTCTAGGGCAAAAATGTTTTATTTTGAGCTAAGAATCAATATAAGACCTTACAATAATTTATACATGAGTTATATGACTCCTATGAATTTATTTATAATTATTTAGACATATAAATCCACTTTTATATAACATATGGTCTCATTTAAAATATGGCCGAATGCTCTAGGTGTTAAATGGAATTTAATGAGCTACTTATGTATATAAACTTATACTATAAAGTTTGGTGAGTTAAAAATATTTATTTAGTGCTTAAATGGCTAATTAATTAAGTTATGTGGCTTAAATGTAATTTTTTACAAAGTTTAGTGCAAATATTGTGAAAGCCGAGAGCTAAAGGGGTATTTAGTGTAATTATGATATAATATAAGGTTAGGAATTAAGTCTATGAATTTTAGATAATTTAAACAAAGCCTTAAATAACTTTTATAAAGTTTTGGGCTATTATGTAATTTATAAAAGTTGATATGAAAGTTTGTAAATTATTAGTGGGCGAATTGATAATTAAGAGAATCATTGAGTTCACTTTCGAAATTTTGAAGGATAAATATTTAGGCTCTAGATTATAAGTTATTAAGATACTAATATAAAGTTTTGGGGTGAAATGTAATTAAGGAAAAATAAATGACATAGCCGAATTACTTTGGGGTTAGTTTGGTAATTTAGAATTTATATATATATATATTCGGCATTTATGGAGAATTAAAATTAAAACTATAGTTTATAAGACATTATGTAAAGATTATAAGATTTTGTGGCTAAATTGCAATTATAGAAAGTATATAATATATGCCGATTTTTGAGGGGCTAAGATGTAATTCTTGAAAGTTATAATATTTATAAGTTATGTCCAAAAGATAGTGGTAGTTTTGTAATTTAATTAGATGAGGAATTAAAACTATGTTATATAAAGAGATTAGAATTTAAGTGTAAAGTTTATGAATTAATGTGGTTGTTTTGTAAATAACCGAAATACAAGTTTAAGAATTTAGATTTAAATAAATATAGGTCCTATATGGATATTTGGAGGATTTAGAAGAAAGAATTTTGATTAAAGGAATTATGGAATTAAAACTATGGCTTACATGGTTATAAGGAATTAAAAGATAAACAATAAATATTATTTATGGTTAAAAGAGAATAATAAAACTATAAGAATTTTATGTCTATGTATGACATACAAATATAGTTAAGAAATTATAAGTTGTTATGTCACCTAGACAAATAAAATAAACAACAAATGCAATAAACACATATATGTGCATTAAAGGATGTATAATAAATCAAAAGGAATAACAAATAAGTTATACATTAAATCATGAGGTAATTAAAAGAAATAAACCTCACATGAAATAACAAATACGAGATTTGTTAAATGATCCAATAGAATTATTATATAAGGGTAACATAAATTAACCCTCTCAGTCAATCCTTCTAGGACTTTGTTTGACCAGACGTTGACCGGGAATTTACAAGTACAGTCTACGGTGAACGGTATGGGATTCTTGCAACCTGTTTTCTACACGGATTACACCGGCTTGTGTGCTATCTGTTGTTTGTGATAACGACCAAGATAATAATGTAAACTGTTGTTTTACTCTTGCACACTGTGTATTATTCTATGTGCGTGAATGTTGCTGACTACCACGTGTATGTCCCACGCATACAACATTACTATACCAGTGGATTAAATACCTGCGTTTCAGTATGCCGAGGCTTGTACTCAAGTCTCTCACTAACTTCACTTTATAACAACGTCATTATCCTAAACGTGATAATTGACAATACACATTGTGTTCTTGTTTAACGTCTTTATATGACACTTACAATTATACTACTTCGAGAACGAGGAGCCCAGTTGGATCTGGCCATGCATGCTACAGGAGTTGTACCTGTCTCAGGTCGTCTCCTACTACGTCGCGACGGAACATTCAGTTGGGAGGAAGACTCTATTCCTCCCGGGATTCAAATGCCCATCAGTTCAGTTTGAGGAAATTTCTTCCTCTAGTGGGATTCATTTCCCACGCCTCTCAGTTCAGGGTTTAACTACGTTATCTCCTGGGGTTTTTATACCAACCTTTCTCTATAACGAGGTCACTATACCTCCACTATATTGATATACTTTTATACATCTGTCAGTCCCACTGTGTGGATCCGACAGCTATCAGACATTTCAGTTCAGCTAACTTGACCTTCTGTGTCTTGTTCTATGTGACATTATTGTCCTTGTTTGGATACTTGTTATCATCAGATTATGCTTGTTTACAGCTTTATAAAAATGAACTGCATGTGTTCGACAAAGTAGTTGGTGTGGCCCGGTAGACGATGGGCTGCACGTTTTCCATACCAGCATTGTTTGCTGAGCCCCTTTGGGGGCACCCCCATTTTTCAGGTACCTGAAGTTTAAGAAGATCACCACACTGAGTGCAGGTGGGGTAGACCAAGCTTTGGGAGTCTACTATTAGTTAATTACTTTATGTCAGTATTTTACCTTGAGTTTGATTCCTAGTATCTCGGGTTGTATCTGTATTCCAGACCGTGACATTTGAGGATTGTATTTGGACTTAGCCTTGTTGGTCACAAGGGTGGCCAACGGCATTGTAATACCGCCCGGTTGTTGTATTTATTTCCGCTGCAGTTGTATTTTATTTGGGAGTGATCGCCGTTCAGTTTATTGGATTTCGGGTTGGGGTATTACAAAAATGGTATCAGAGCGTAGTTACGCTCTGGATACAAGGATACACCGAGATTAGGATTTCTAGGACTTTAGATTAAGGGTTGAGAGATAGTATTGAAAAGAGTTTAAGTTAGTTTTACTTAGACTACTATCCAAGACCAAGATTTGACCACAGTGCCTAATATACCTCAACATCCTGCAGATGTCAGGAAGAGGAGGACGACGTGGACAGGCTGATGAGGAGCCAAACATCAGGCTGGCAGACATTGCTACCTTAATTGCTCAGGCATTTGCACAGGCGGGGGTTTGCACAGCAGCAGCAGCTACCTCCACCACCACCACCCAGGGAGAGAGACTGGGTGAAGAGTTTGGCTGATCTGAGGCCAACTGCATTCAAGGGGCAGACTGACCCTGCTCACTTAGAGACATACATCATGGAGATGGAGACAGCGTTCGAGACGCTTGCAGTCCCAGCTAGGGAAAAAGTAAGACTTGCAGCCTTTTATCTGAAGGATGCAGCGAGAGATTGGTGGAACATGGTGAAAGCCGACCACCTGGATGACCCAGCTTTACTTGGGGACATTACACTGCACTACTGAGAGGCAATACTACCCGGCCCACACCAGAATGGTGAAGACTAGGGAGTTCGACGCCTTGGAGCAGACGGGGAAAATGACCGTGGATGAGTATTATGCCAAGTTTACTTCACTACTTCGGCTACTACCCGGTATAGGTTACTCGGACCAGGTTCTAGTTGACCGTTCTACGGGGGACTGAGCCCTCGACTTCAGTTTGGGATGGGACCAATCATCCCCACCAGTTTACAGGTAAAACAGGAGAGACCAACAAACCAGTTGAAAATTTTTATTACCTACTATACCCCGTCATGGGAGATTGGAGATTGATATCTTGAGATTTCAGGAGTGTTATCATGCTGCTCCGTGTGGTGGAGATTACATGCAAAGAAGGGATGCTTTGAGCTCCCAGAAAAGAAAGGACGGACCTGGCAGTGAGGATGCCAAACAGGGAAACTCCAACAGAAGGAACAAGCCCTATCAGAAAGGACAGGGGTCCTACAAGGGAAGGGGAACCAAACTACTGGGAGCCCCCAGTCAGGAACCCACGGAGCAACAACTTCACAGAAACCTACCCATCTAAGGGTAGGAACTCTAAGTTAAATTTGAGACTTTTGTGATTACTTCAGTACCTTTGGGATGTATAATTGACCTTGATTGTGTTAGGTTCTGGACATGGCTCAAACACGGGCCAGAAGTATGTCCGTCGTTTCAACTATAAACAGTGCGGGAAGGATCACCCCGGCGAAGACTGCCAGGGGGAGAAAGTCATGTGCCGCTACTGTCAGATACTCGGCATCGGGTGCCTAATCGTGCCTTCGGTGCATCGAAACCCGGAGAGCAGATACCGCCCGGGAGCAAAGGCAATCAACCGCCCTAAGAATGGAGCTAGCGATACTCGTCCTCCACCAACAAACCAGGCTCAGGGGTATAAGGGCAAAGGCCAGCATCGGGACCCCCCCTACATGTCATGGACCGCTCGGATGAGGCTGGTCCTTCTACCAACCCAGGTATTTCTAACCATGTGAACCTGTTATTGAGCAATGAATGATGTGAATGAGTGCTTGCATGCCTTGATTGCCTAGTTGCATAGGAAAGAATTAGTAAGATTCACTAGTAAAATTTAAACCACGTAGGAAGCTATAAGATATGCTTTCCTATCCCCTCACCGCCCTCCCTGGAAGAAAACATTATCAAGTACAAGACCAGGGAACGAACAATGTAAGGTTATCCAACCCAGGTTTGATATTACTCAAAGGATACCTAACACCGGAGACACAAATTGCAATCATCAGAAAATGCCAAGGATTGGGAGCAGGACCAGGAGGGTTCTACACTCCAGAATTTCCTGGAGGATCAAAAATGAAGCTGAAAATGATGTGCTTAGGAAAGGATTGGAATCCTTACACAAAACCTACCAGGATACAAGAAATGGAGATGGAGCACAAGTGCCAAAAATCCCAGAAGAATTTTTACAAATTGTGGAACAAGCAGTTTAATACAGCTCAGCAATTAGAAGAAGATCCAGTTCCCAACTTAAGGGCTGATCTATGTATCATCAACTTCTATGAAGAAGGAGGCCGTTTAGGACTACACCAGGACAATGATGAAACAAAGGGTCCCTTGAACAGGGGATACCAGTATTATCTTGTCAATTGGAGATGACGCAGAGTTCCTTTATGGCGAGCAGAAGCGTGTGGACCTTGCAAAGAAAATCATATTGAGTTCAGGAGATGTTTTATAATGGGTGGAAAGTCAAGGTTGCTATACCATGGAATTAAGAGGATCAAACTAAACACAGCACCTTCGACAGTGATAAACACCACTCACATGAAACCAGGAAGATTAAGTTTGACTTTTAGAAAGTACTAGTATTGTAATTGTTTGGACATCTGAAAGGAGATCATCTCATCATGAAGCATTATTGTTATGAAAGTGAATGTCTTTAGACCCCATCATATATCAAAGTACTTACTCAGATTCTGTTATTAGGTTGTACTAAGGAGACGGAAGGTGCCTTAAGTATACTTACTGAGGAGGAGGCCAGCAAGGGCGGCGCGATCCTCACTGGTACCTTTCGGTTAATGGAGTGGATGCATTAGTACTGTTCGACTCCGGAGCCTCACATACTTTCGTTTCGCCTTCGCTTGCGGGGAAGTTGGGGCTAGACGCTGTAGAGTTACCTGATTTTAAGGTGGCACTCCCGTCTAAGGAGAAGATCAGTTGCACTCGTCTTTATAGAGGAGCCACTATCAGTATTAAGGAGGAGGAATTTCCTATTGACCTTATTGAGTTCAAGGTCTAGGATTCGATGTTATAGCCGGGATGGACTGGCTGGGGCGGCACAGAGGCCACATTCTTTGTGCAGAGCGCAGACTGTTGCTTAAGAGCCCATCAGGAGTGACAGTATCTTTACCGTCAGAGCCCTAGGGCACCATCGATAAAGGTTATATCTGCTATGTCCATGTACAAGCACGTCAGGAAGCAGAAGGAAGTATACTTATGCTATGTTCAGGATGTAGAGCCGACCCTGACTTTGATCCAGCTATGCCAGTAGTGTCAGAATTTCCGATATTTTTCCAAAGGAACTACCAGGCTTCCCGCCATCTAGAGAGGTAGAATTCTCCATCGAATTGCTACCAGGTACCGGTCCCATAGCTAAGGCACCGTACCGTATGGCACCAGCAGAGATGGCTGAGTTGAAAGAGCAGCTGAAAGATTTATTAGACAAGGGATACATACGACCTAGCGTATCTCCTTGGGGAGCACCAGTGCTTTTTGTGAAAAAGAAGGATGGAAGCCTTCGGTTTATGCATCGATTACAGAGAGCTTAATGCAGTGTCGTGAAGAACAAATATCCACTACCACGGATTGATGATTTGTTTGATCAGTTGAGAGGAGCAAAGGTATTTTCGAAGATCGATTTGAGATCAGGCTACCATCAGATACCCATCAGGGAGCAAGACATAGAAAGACAGCATTCAGAACACGGTATGACCACTATGAGTTTACAGTTATGCCTTTTGGCTTGTCAAATGCACCTGCAGTCTTCATGGATTTGATGAACATTATTCAGAGAGCAGTTGGATAAGACCGTGGTTGTATTCATCGATGACATTCTCATCTATTCAAGTCTAAGGAAGAGCATGAGAGTCACCTCCGACATGTACTTGAGATCTTAAGGGAGAACCAGCTTTATGCTAAGTTCTCCAAATGTGAATTTTGGTTAGACAGAGTTTTCCTTTTTAGGACATGTCATCTCAGACGCTGGGATCGCAGTAGATCCAGCAAAAATAGAAGCAGTTTCGCACTTGGCCTAGGCCAAAGACAGTGACTGATATCAGGAGTTTCCTTGGTTTAGCAGGTTACTACAGAAGGTTTGTCAGAGACTTCTCCAAAATAGCCAAACCTATGACCAGCTTAATGAAGAAGGACGCACCTTTCACATGGACTACTGAATGTGAGACCTCATTCGAGCTTTTGAAGAATGCTTTGACATCAGCACCAGTTTTGACTATAACCTGAAGACACAGAGGGTTATGATTTACTGTGATGCATCAGGCAGAGGATTAGGGTGTGGTACTCATGCAGATGGGAAGGTAGTTGCCTACGCTTCCCGACAGTTGAAAGAAACATGAGGAAAACTATCCCACACATGACTTAGAGCTTGGAGCTATTATTTTGGCACTGAAGATCTTGCGCCACTACCCCTGTATGTGTCCGGAGGAACCGTATATTTCGGATCACAAGAGTTTGAAGTATGTATTCACACCAGAAGGAGTTAAACATGAGACAAAGAAGATGGTTGAATTCCTTAAGGACTATGACATTGATTTGCAGTATATACAGAAGGGAAAGCTAATGTTGTAGCAGACGCACTTAGTCGACGAGCACATCCCTAAACGCCATTGTGGCTAGCTCGAGTCTTATGGACGACATACGTAGAGTCACAGCAGTGATCATTAATGAGGAGATCATTCAGAAGTTGTCTGACGGTACATTTGAGGGTGAAAAATATGAGTTCCAGTTACATGATGATGGACTCATCATATTGAAGGCAGATTGTGTATTCCAGAGACAGCACAAATATAAAGAGCATATTCTCCGAGAGTCCACACTTCTTCCACATCTGTCCATCCAGGAGCTTCTAAGATGTACAAGATCTAAAGAGGTATTTCTGGTGGAGTGGTATGAAGGGCGACGTGACAGAGTATGTGATTCGATGTCTCACTTGCCAGAAAGTGAAATCGAACATAGACGACCTGGAGGTATGGTAAGTCTATGCCATTCCAGAGTGGAAGTTTTATGGCTATCTCCTGGACGGTCGTGGTGGGACTACACCTACGAGAGGAGGCCTTAATAATATGATTTGGGTTGTTGTTGATCGACTGACTAAGGTTGCTAGGTTTATTCCGATGAAAGACACTTGGAAAGTGCCAAAGTTAGCAGAACTATTTGAGAAAGAGATTATCAGACATCATGGAGTACCTAAGACTATTGTTTCAGATCGAGATACTAGATTTCTCTCACGATATTGGCGAGCTACTCGCGAGCACTTGGCACTGAATTGAAGCTTAGCACAGCATTTCATCCTCAGACAGATGGTCAGTCAGAGAGGACTATTCAGACCTTAGAGGACATGCTACGAGCATGTGCCTTGGATTTCCAGGGCAGCTGGATAGATAGATTACATCTCATCGAGTTTGCATACAATAACAGCTATCACGCCTCTATACAGATGTCACCTTTTCAAGCCTTATATGGCAGACCATGTCGCACACCATTGTGCTGGGACGAGTCTAGTGAGACCGTCATCATTGGGCCTGAGTACTTAGAGCAAGTCCAGGCAGAAGTACAACAAATCAGAAGTAACATGAAAGCAGCACAAGACAGACAGAAATCATATGCTGATGAGAGGCGACGAGACCTTGAGTTCGCAGTTGGCGACCAGGTATTTCTACGAGTATCACCCATGAAGGGTGTATTCAGATTTGGACAGAAGGGCAAGCTAAGCCCGAAATTTGTAGGACCCTACGCTATCATAGAGCGGGTGGGCCTTGTGGCATATCGACTTGATTTGCCAGCCGAGTTGGGCAAAGTACACAATGTTTTTCATGTGTCTCAGCTTAAGAAATACATGCCTCATCCTTCTCATGTTCTACAACCAGAGACACTCTCTTTAGAACCAACAATGCGGTATGTGGAAACACCGCAAAGAATCTTAGACAGAAAGACACGAGATACTCGAAACAATCTGTGAGCCTAGTAAAGGTTCTTTGGTCAAACCACGATGTGGAGAGGCCACATGGGAATTAGAAGCAGATATGCGAGCGAAGTTTCCCTCATTATTTACCGACTAGACACTTTAGTCTAGGGTACGGGGCGTACCCCTCTTTTTTTGGGGGGGTAGAGCCTTTTTCATTTGTGAGTTTAGTATGCATTTTGTTGCACTTTGTGCATTTCAGTTGACACTTTGTCTTACTTGTGTCTTCTTGTGTAACACTGTTCAGTATATTCAGTGACATTTGTTTGGTATGTGTTCTTGTGTAACACTTTTATTTGAATGTACTTGTGCTGCACTATTAGATATGAAAAGTGACTGTGTTATTACATTACACTATATTGTTCCAAAGTATTCCTGTTGTGTTTGATGTACACTGTGAACTTAGGAATATAGAGACTTGGGACTTGATCCCTAAAAACTAGATTGAGTTGTGGATACTTAGTGGAACTTGATTCCCCACAACCTTATAATTTAGATATGAGACTTCGGGGCGAAGTCCTTTTTTAAGGGGGGTAGATTGAAATACCCCAAATCTAAATAATATTATTAAATCATTATTTATTGGAATATAATCCAAATATAAATCATTTCACGTACGCATGCAAACCCATGCATGAAAACGTTACGTAAAAATAGTCGTTTCTCCATAAACGCTAAAACGCCTTAGAAACATGTGATCAAGCATGACCTTGTATGACCTTCTAAAACTCAAACCAAATGGTCATACACTATTATATGAATATATAAATATATTCCCTAAGCTATATTCAGTCAAAATACGCAAAATGCTCGGGAGGAGTGCTCACACCGCTCCTTAAAGCACGAAAAGTCCGGAGGAGTGCCGAGGTGGCACGAACTCCTATAAAATTAATTCCTAGAGTTCCTAACATCATTATTATCATTCTAAAGAGAACCCACGAAGTGGTTTCTCAAAATTCAACAAAAACCACAGGAGGATTTCTTAGCGCTCCTTTTGGCCCGGGAGTGTCCCGATGGCCCGTAAATTATGTCACGGGTGATATAACCCCATATAACTCAATGTAACATCTTAGTATATGTTTATTTACTATAATAAGTGTTTACAAACACTTGGAACTCATAAAAACAATTGTTTCCCAAAATTTCCTTAGAGCACAAAAACACACCTTCGGGTGTCACGAAAATGCGTTTTACGCAATTGCCTTGTAGTTTTTGACATGCCACGAATTGGTAATCTTAAATAGGGTTAAAATGACCTTCTAAATAAGTTGGTGTGACTAGTCAACAAGGCTCTCTATAGGGGCCGATTTTGAGAGCAAAAACTAGTATAAAAATTGCATTAAAAGTTTATAAAAGGCATAAAACATGGTGACTCACCATCCCATGTGTTATATTACTTAATGTCAAAGTATGTAGGTCTCATTTGACCAGAGAGCTGTCGAAATTAGGCATGGAATAAGGCCATGTGAGCTAGAACAAAAACAAAAGAAAAAGCAAAAAGTAGATCTAGATTCACTTTTCTAGATTCTTCTTTTCCATTGACCTAACATGCTTGTCTTGGCTCTTCATGTCATTAAGAGCCCCATTTGACCTTG